>CAOKZL010003429.1:0-96695 GCA_948472985.1 Iguana delicatissima | reverse complement strand
TGATTTGTTCTTGCAAACTCAGGTCCATGGCTTCTTTGATGGAGTCAATCCACACTTAGCATGGCCACCTTCCTCCTCCTCCTCCTCCTCCTCCTCTTCTTCTTCCTTTCACTTTTTTTTCAGCATTATCATCTTTTTTCCGCAAGTCATGATGTCTCATGATATTCCAAAGCTTAAAGCTCCAGTTTAGTCATTTTGGCTTCTTGAGACAGTTTAGGCTTGATTAAGGACCAATTTGTTTGCTTGTTGGCAATCTCTAGTATCTGTAGAACTCTGGATGTACTCTGGTAGAACTCTGGCATAGATGATTCTGACTTTGGTATTCAGTGATATATCTTTCCACTTGGTCATACCTAGTGCCTTCATAGCTACCAATTTCCATGTTGATTAATGAGGGACCCAAGGTATAGAAAATCATATTATGTCACCCTAAGCTAATCTAAAATTATAAAATCTTCTGTAGTCACTGTTTTTCTTTTCTTAACATTAAGCAGTAGCCCTGCTTTTGCACTTTCCTCCTTAATTTTCCTCAATTATTCTTCCAGGCCTTTGCTGTTTTCTGCTATTGATGCTTCCTTCTGTTTTCACCCTTTCTTCTGCTGCATCCACTTTCTATATGATAGGTTCTGTGTGTAATTAAACAGAGGTGGTGATAAAATTCTGACTCTTTCCTGGTTCACAAATTATAGGTCAGTTTCTTGATGGAGGCTGCTTTCCAGATTCTGCCCAGCTTAGTTCTGATGCTAAAGCCCTCTAAGATCTTCCATATTTAGACAATTTCCACCTGTGCTGTGGCCATGAATAGAGATGCACATTTCTTATGCTGGAATGATTTGTTTTCACCTGTGAAACCTGGCAGTAGTGCCAGTATCCTATAACTCTATGTTCTGTCTGGTTAGTTTGGATGTCATATCCAAGACTTGCTCCCTGAATTCTGTCAGTTTAACACTGTCCAGCCACAAATGTAGCAAAGTATTTTTGTTGATGAAGGGAAGGCAATGAAACAGAAAGATGAGGTAGGAAGACAATGAGGTCTCCTCAAGTTTGGCTAATGTGACAGAGGAAAAGTGCCATCTATAGAATACTTTCACTGTGGTTTCTATTTCTCTCTGTAGAAGCACAGAATTATTCCTGCCACAAAGCCTGTCTTGGACCCCACCCGAAGCAACATAACATATTGATGTTGTCATTGTCGTCATCACCACCACCACCATTATCATCATCATCCTTATTTTTATCCCGCTTTTCTCTCTGAGGGGACTCAAAGAGGCTTACAGCCATTGAAAGAAACATAATTAAAAACTATCATATACAAGGTGGGGAAAGATTTATACGATCTGAAGAGAAACCAGATAATAGATATTAGAGACTAAGGCAAATTGTCTTCAAGAACACATTGATATGTTAAATAATAAAGATTGTAAATATGGTAAACTAAATGAAGATGTTTAATAAAATAATCAATAAACAATTAGATAAAGTTTATAGGTTAATAATATTGATATTGTTATTTTGTTACTCTCCTATATATTATATGTGTGAATTATAAATATTAACTTGGTTATTCTATTATTATTACTGTTATGAGAGTAGCTGGTGTTATCTTTTAGTAAAAAATGGCTCATATTTATACTGACTACTAAAGTTAAAACAAAAATTAAACTACAATAATAATTAAAACATGTTAAAATACATATAAAAACAGCATTAAAATATCAATTAGCTAACAATTAAAATGACTAGCACCGATAGAAATTACATATAAAATGTCTACTGGAAGAGGACTGTTCTTAACTGTTTCCTGAAGGTAGGCAGGGAGGGTGCCAGTCTAACTTCTTTGGGCAGGGAATTCCAGGGCCTGGAGCAGCCACTGAGAAGGCCCTCTCCCATGTTCCCACCAAATGCACCTGTGAGGGGGGTGGGATTGAGAGAAGGGCCTATCCTGTAGATCTCAACACCCGGGTTTGTTCGTAGGGGAGGATATGGCTCTTCAAATAACCTGGACCTGAGTTGTGTAGGGCTTTAAAGGTAATCACCAGCACTTTGAATTGTGCCCAGAAACAGGTCGGCTGCCAGTGGAGCTGTTGCAGCAGGGCTGTTGTGTGCTCCCTGTAACCAGCTCCAGTTAACAACCTGGCTGCAGCTCTTTGGACCAGCTGGAGTTTCACTCTTCAAAGGCAGCCCCACATAGAGCGCGTTACAGCAATCCAGCTGGGATGTAACCAAGGCATGTGTCACCAAGACCAGGTCTGACATATCAAGGAATGGGCGCAGCTGGTGCACAAGCTGTTGTGGTTGCGTACATAACCAATTCACAAGTATGCAACTACAAGCCCAGTCAGTTTCTTTAAGCAGATTGAGGTCCTCTGCCTCAGGTTGCAAAAATGTCTCACACCAGTTGTGATTGCTGCTTTTGCATTTTCTACCTCATTCCTTCCCTGCTCTTATCACTCAGCCTTTTGTTTCTTGGTCGTAGAGGGACTTGAGGATGTTACCTGCTTTGTACAATGGAATGAAATTTTCTAATCCACATCTCATTATTTACTCCTTTCCCGGCTGTAGAAAGTTCTCAACTGCCCTCCCCTAATCGGAGCTGTTAGACATTGGCAAAATTCTGTTCCCTAAAAGTGTGACTAAGCCCAAGTGGCTATTTATTTGATTTCATGTTAAGTTACTTTGTTGTATTTATATTCCACCATTCTCCTGGTATGGAACCCAACTAGTTGGAAGATCAACTTCCTTCATCAACACCCTCCAGGGATCATAATTTTACTACACAATTTGATAACAGCTTAACTGCTATAGCTCCATGTAACAGAAACCTGTTTTTTAAAAACTTTTGTGAGGTATTTAAAATTCTCTGCTAGAAGGCTCCATTTCACTCCCCTCAACAGTGAGAATTCTGACAGAATTTTAAGTCCCTCAGCAAAGTTCAAATCCCAAGACTCCATAGGATGAAATTGTGGCAGTTCATGTGGTATGAAACTGTTATAATTGTGCAGTGTGACACATGGCCCTGCTTCTAAAGGGACAAAAAAAATCATAAAGAGTTCCCATTGAAATGTATGTATGTATTTTTTTATTGAATATCCTGTCTTCCTTATGCAAGGGCTCAAGGCAGAAGTCTGTCATTCCTTTGAACATAATTCTCACCTCTGAACTAGTAGATAAATTCTGCTTTAGAAGAATAATCCATCTTCCCTCAAGCACTGGCTGTACCTAGCTGCTGCACATCTGGCACACCTGTTTCAGTTGAGGCAAACACAGTCTGTTAGCAAATCCAGTCACATTCAACCACATTTGGGAAATCAGCTTTGACACAATACTTATGTTTACCCATTCCTAGCTGCTGTTTGTACATGCTGTACTCCCGCTTGCTTGAGGATGGGCTTCCCTGTGACCTGATGCTGTCAGGTCAATCTAGAAAAAGTGAGAATGAAGAGAGAGAGCTGAGCCAAAAATGAGGAGCCGCAAGAGAAGAGGACAACACAGTTGATGGCAAAAAGAACTTTTTGACAGCGTAATAAAATAGCCCCTGAAGCTTAACTTTTTTTTCTTCCAGTGGTGCACATCCTTAACTGCGATCCCCAAAGTTCTTCTCTCCTTTGGATTGAAATCCACTTATATTGCTTTCTTGCTTCTTGCTTTATTGATCTCTTAATATCAGGAAATCCACACCTCTCCAGGCAGTCGCATTGGAGATGTAGCTGCTATTGTTATCAGCTGAAACTTTGGAGCCTTTATGTCTGAACTCTAAAGTTACTGGCTATAGACCTATGATTTAACTGATTTATATGTAGTCAGTAGGGGATGAATACACAGAGTATAACCTATAAAATTCATAATGAGTATGGGCTGCTCATTGATTTGGCCCAGCATTGATGCTGATTCCAAGAAACTCTTTGGGACAAAGGTTTCCCGTATGTGCTTAACATTAACATTAAATGCAACATGGAGTATCACTGAACCAATAATCACTGGTCTATGGCTTCCAGGGACATTTAGCTACAAGACTGTGGAGGCTGAAAAATAGCAATGTGAGAAGCACAATATTAAAGATGTTTCTTTGCTTTGTAAAATGTATTTATGAAGGACCAAACTTTCAAATACTATGGAAAGATAATCCTAAATAAATAAATGCAGAATCTCAGTATCTCCACCCTGGCGTGTGCATATGGAACACGGTTCTAGTACAGCGATATAATGTTTTCAAAGTTTCTGCTGGGTTGCCCACATCAAGCTATTTGTACTCTACTTCAGTTTCATATGTATTCAGGAAGAAATATCTTCTCCCCCATTGTTTGAATAAATTGTTATAAGATTTTATGCTTATATTAGAACATTTTGCCTAAATCTTTTTTTAAAAAAAAAACCACACAGAAACATTGCATTTAGATTGTGCCTGTTTTGCATAGACAGAGTTTTGTGTGCATGTTTTCTTAGAATATAAATTTTCAGTGTACACATTTTCAGAGTGGAAAGCTACATCACATGTGAATACAAATCTGAACACAATGTGGAAATCAGTAAGGAAATAGAATTCAAAAGCATGTGGAAGCTGAAGGATAACAGTGTTCTGACCTACTTATTAGTCTGAGAAATGCACATTAGACAAGTTTCCAAAAAAATCAGTACTGAACAAAACTTTATGACATCCCTAGTCCAAACAGAAGTTTTGAAAAATCCTGAAATGTAGGCCTGTATTTGGCTAGACCTCCTCAGTAAGCCCAAATATCTTCATTTCTTCTGTACTCCCTCACAAAACGGCATTGTGTCATTTCCTGTCTCCATTTTGAAAAAGATTACAGAGGAAAACAGAGATATTAGGCAGTGGTGTGGTTCTGGGGAGTTGTGTGGGTTGGGTAGGGGTTGCTTTCACGGATTTTTAAGTGTTTGGGGAATTTTCTGCATTGTTTTTAGGTTAAAAATGCAAAAAATTACACTGCTTATTTGTAGGGGCTACTAATTTGGGGGGGATAGCTGGGACCATTATGGGGCCACACTCCACCCATCCTTGATGTACATCCTTTACTGAGTCCTGGTCAGAGAAAAACAGTTTAATTAATAGACTTTACCTATGTGTTGACTCAACATTCAACAGTTGATTCAACATTCAACAGTTGATTCAATGGATCTACGTGAATCCAGCCACTGGTCTTAGAACATGAAGGATCACTTTACACATTTTGCATGTTACAGAAATATGTAGCATGAGTCTGTGAATGGCTACTTATCCTGGTGGATTCATGACAGGAATACCCGCCATTTCAGAGGCAGTGTGCCTCAGCATATCAGTTGCTGAGAAGCATAAATCCAGGTGTAGAGAGGCTATTGCAATTATAGTCCACTTGTGGGACTTCCAGAAACATCTGGTTGCTTACAACATGTACAGAATAGTGGACATGATGGGTCTGTCTTCTTCTCTAGCACAGCTTTAACGTTCTTCTGCTTTCTTTTAGGCATGTAGATACTGAACATAATGAAGTACCTTAATTTCTTCCTCTTACACTACACAGATGCCTCAGGTCAGGGGTGAGGAACTGTGGCAGATGTAGGGGCCAATTTTTGTCCCCTACAACCTGTAGCCATCCATGCTACAACAGTTTTTGTCAAAAACTCTCTGAAAATGTGACCCAGAAGTGATCAGAAGTCATGCTTAGCTTTTACCTCTTGGGGTTATTCCTTTTCTTGCTGGTTTTGGGTTGATTTTCATAAAGTAAATTAGGTATGAGGGGTAAAGGAGGTGAGGGGGTTGTTTTGGTGGATACCACTGAGTCAGACTGGGTTTCGAGTCATTTAAGGGGTAGTTTTCACACCCATTATATGGGATGGGAGTTTGGGGCCTTGGGAGGAGTAAGAAGACCTCAAAAATGGATGAGGGACACACAAAACTCACAGTCAGCACTTTCCCCACCTCTGTATTAAGAGGACCTGAACGTGGGACAACATTAACCACACATCTCCTCACAATGTGTAAATAAACCCTAAGTCAGTTTGCATCATGTTTTTTTTTCACCCCATGTTTCTTCACCCTGAACTAATAATTGTAAAGAGGCATTCTACGCTTGAGATATAAATGAAAGTACTTTGAAAAGTGGCATTAATTATCCATTTGGAGCCGCTTGCCATTCACTTCAGCAGTAAGGCTCCACCGTCATAAATGACTGGTTAGTTTAGCAAACATTTACGAGCAATGTGACAGCTATAACTTTTCATTTTGAGCCATAAATTTATATGACTTAATTTTTTTTTCTCAGGAAGATGACACACACATCAAGAGCCTTTTGTGGGAAAACAATCACTGTTCAACCACTTAAGAAGATAACAGAGTCGCTTTTTCTTTTTTTCCATTTACAATGCAATATAGACCAAGGTAATCGAAGACTATAATGACACAGAATCATTATATGAGAACTGCCGCTGGGCTGGATATTGCTTTAATGTATTAATATGGGTTTATTATTTTAAAAAATGCCTTTTATTTGTTATTGATTTTATTTGAATGACTGTAAACAGCTTTAGGGACATTTGCAGAAATGGAGTATATAAATATTTGCCAGAATTCTAGATAAGCTGTTTGGTTAAGGAAAAATAACTAAGTAACATTTCCTGGCCTGACCTTCCCATCCACTGTAAGAGCCAGGAGGCAGATCAGGGAAAGAAGATCCGTTAAGCTGGTGACATGGAATTGCTATGGGGTCTTGTTTCAGATGGTTGCAGGCTCATTCACTCTGTGTGTGTGTGTGTGTGTGTGTGTGTAAACATAATCTTCCTTGTGCCCCATTTGCCAGCTGAACAGATCTTTTTTGCTGGATCCAGTGGCTGATTCTTAACATGGCTTGGGGCCTGCTGATTGTTAAGATGAATTGTGACTATATGAGATTCCAGAGCAGTTAGAGATCCATAATTCTAGGTTACAGATCCATAAATACAGTACTGTTACCCTAAAAAGTGGGGTACCTTGGGGTCCACCTGCAATGTTAGTGTCTCCTAAGAATCCGAGAAACTAGAGCTCAAAGGAGGCCTGAAAGAGGAGGATAACAGCAGGATCTTTTCACCTGTGTACACCAGTACTAACTGTAGAGAGGACTCCAGTTAAAAATGTAACAGAGTATTTTACTGGAAATTAATAGACATACACAAGAAATTAATAGACATACACAAGAAATCAAGCAATCTTGTGAACCATACAAGGTAATTGAAGGGAGAGGTAAGAGAGGTTGCATAGAGAGAGGTTTTGGGTGGAAGAGGTGTTATTTACCAGCCCTGAAGCAGAAAATTGAAGTGAAGTGGCTGAAACAAGAGTCTGAGGGTAGCACAGAGACTCTTGGAGACCACATGCAGTGTGATGCCCAACATAGTGCAAATTGTAGGGGTTGGAGTTTATATACCTTATTTCCTACCCCAAAGGAGGTTGCATGGACAAAGTGATAATGGCTTTCCCCAGAAGCTGACAAAGGAGTCCAGGAGGACCTGATTCACAACCTAAGGTTGACAATACATGGGCAGGAGTCATGACAATTTCTTAATGTTTTGGTTGAGTAGTATGACTAGGGAAGGCCTCCATAGGATTTACTCACAGTGATTGTTTCACCTGGGCAGTTTTGCCTGCTATTGTTTTCAGGAGTGCACGCAACTTGCAGCTTTTGAAAGGATTATCCCAAGTCCATCAGCTTTGGACATTCCCACCTAATCCTTTCTGAACGTATGACTTGATCATGTCTGAGGTCATCCTGACCTGGCAACCTGCTTAAACCAGTGCATTTCCAAACAGGTGTTTCAGCCATGGTATATGTCCAGTTATGAAAGCAGAACATCCTGCAGAGTGGAGAAGTATGGTCCGGTAACAGTACTGAATACCAGTCATATGTAACAAATGAAAATAGCAAATGTATGCATTTAGGACATAGTGTTTCCGCTTTTATGTCCTCTTTCCAGGTAGCCTTGACTGCCAGGCAAAAAGCTGAAGTGGGTATAAGCAAAAAATATGAACCATTTGAAAAGGTAATAAGAGATAATGGGTGAACTTGGAGGATGGAAAGAAGCAGAAATAGGTTTGAAATGAAAGAGGCCAAACTGAAGTATGTAGGAGCTTGTCCAAGAAATCAATATTATGTGATTTAAACCTGAAAGAGATTTTCCAGAACTTTATGTCCTGAGGATAAGTGACTTCTGCAGGAGAAAGCAAACATCTTTGTTGTATTATTTACACTGTTTAAAAGGATGCTGGTACATTTCACAGCTGAAGGAAAAACAGCTGTAAATGTCCTATATGGAATGTGGTTTTGATATAGATTGAAGTCCTGTGCCATTTTCCTGCTGAAAACAATTGCTGCTAATTTTCCCCAATAGTTGGTGTAGCGAGTCACAACTTTCGATACAAACAACAGTGAGAAGGAACAGTGGCGGCCAGTGGTTTCCATCTCAGTGGGACTATAGGCTTTAGTGAAAACCTTAAAGAAACTATACTTGGTGATGTATAGGAAGTTGATGATTTCCTGTTGGACACATGTTGAAAGAAGTGAATAGTACAGAGACTGAAAAGTTTTTTTGAACTACAATTCATTCAATTGACTGAGGGAATTCTGTGAGTTCCAGTCCAAAACTGTAAGATTCCCAAGGTCTGAAATACTGTTAATCTGGCCGCTCTCAACCAATGTTCCCAGATCTTAAGGCCAGTGGTCCTGAATTTTGATCCTAGACCTTCTTCAGTTTTCAGGTGGAGTGGAGGAATCTCAGAGCAGAAGTGCTGCCTTGAAAAGCGTGTGTGTCTGTATTTCCTCACATGTTACATTTGGGAAGGGGTTGCTTTTGTTTGAATGGCCTGCTCTGTGTAACTGCAGTTGATACTTAAGGTATCATGCTTAATGCCATTTCCAGGTTCTGGATCTTGTAATATCATCCTTGAAAAACTGCCAGAGCACAGTTCTTGTGACATTGCAGGGTCATCCCTGTGTCTCAGGTTTTGTCTCTGAAATCTTAGAGCTTGGGATCCTCCTGACTTGGCAACTCAAGTCTGAACTGTAATCTGAAGTGCTGCCAGCAGAAGGAATTATTCTGAGAGGTAGGCTCAAGCAGAAGGTTAATGTTTCACTAGAAATCCCAGCCCTTCTGACCAATCATGAGGCTTCATACTGTCCACCAATTACAGGGATTGACATTATATTCCATCTTCTCTTCTGAATTTAAAGCTGAGACTGAGGGCTCCATGGTAGCTCAGTAAGCTATCTTCAGCTATGGAGGTTTACTGTTTGAGGCTCAGACAACCTGACAGCTGTAAATACGGGGAATTTGGAGGAATAATTTCATGAAAGAGACAGCATTTCCTCCCCCCCCCGGTGTGCCTTCCCTAGGTAACATGTTAAAGGTCTCCACAGTCAATAGAAAACTCCCAGTGATTTCATTTAGCTCTTGGTCTTCTTGTTCCTAGTTGCTAAGCTCCAGAGATTTCTCACTTTACTGTAGTACATACACATCTGTACTTTTCCTGAGTTACATCCAATTCTGCCAAAATTCCCTCAACATAAACTAGACAGTCACTCTCATAAATGTGCCACACGGTTGTAAAGACTCTTTGCTGCTTGAAATATTGTTGCTCTGACCTTTTCTGACCCCTGAAAGTGTAAAAAAAAGCAATTTAATGGCTTAAATCTTTCATTTTCAGAATTCTTTTTGAACAAGCTGGTCAGGTTCTGCAACAGGAGCCGCTGCGGAACTGTAAATTAGGCTAGCAAGCGCTGGCGCTGGATATGAGTTATGACAATCAGAAATAGGAAGGGTAAAGCTTGAGAAAATTACTTCCCAGTTTATTTCAAACAATTTTTGTCCCCACTTTCTGCACCCCAGAGACAGACACCATCAGCTTTCATGTCAGTAGCAGGACTTGCAACACCATATTGCACGGTGGATTGCTTCTGTTCAGCTAGTCTTTTATGTCCCATTCTAGGAAACTCCTTTCAGGCTCTCTTTCTTTTTCATTTCCCTCTACTAGTTAGTCAGCATTCAGTGTATCCCTATGAGGGTCATCCACCTGTTCTAGCACTGCCACCAAATGTGAGGGCTTCCAAATGTCTTACTGCTTATGGCACCAAATGTGAGGATCTTCTAGATGCCCTATTTCCCACCCCACTGGATATCATCACTTGAACCACTGCTGCCACTACAGACACCATGTGTCTGAATTCACTCATACAAATTACACTATTGTTGCATTCTGAAAAACACAAATGTATAACTACAAAAAAGTAATTTACTACACAGTAGTTTAACATGTAGTATAAGGTTGCTTTTTTTAAAAAAAGGATAAGAAAAACAACACAATCCAAACATACAAAATGACAAACCAACAGCAAAAACAAAACAAAACCATACAAACATTAACAGACATCATAATCTACATATATCTAAAAAGAATTCTAACAAAAAATAACTAAAATTGGCTCCTGCCCTTGTTGCAAACAGTTCATATTATTTAAACATTTACATCTAGCTATTAAGTTATACATTTTATCTCGCAATTATTAATTGTTGCTTACCACTTATTTTAATTATATACTTATACAGTTTCTCAAGTTCATAATTGTTAACTTATTCTAGACTACCTTATACTAATGATCAATCATCTAAAAATAATAATCATCGATATAAAAACAACATTTTAAAACAACAAACAGAATACATCTTCTAAATCTACCTTTACACTTCTCATTTAGTAATATTAATTTCAAATACCAAAACCTATTGTCTTCAGATCACCTTCATTCTTCAATCAGCCACTTGCATTCAGACAAAAATTCATTTTGTTTTCTGCTTTTTAATCTGTGCGTAAGCTTATCCATTTCAACAATTCCCATCAGTCTGTAAAAGCTTGCTTACTGAACACATCTAAATCTTTTGTGACGCTCACTCACTAACTCATCTCTCTCTCTGATATTCCTGTCATACTCACCAGCATTTTAAATATTCCATCCAAACTTTCTGTCAATCACCACTCACCCCCAACGTGCTGTGATCTCAACTCCTCCTGACAAATCACTTACCTTATTACATTTACTATACATTACATACGTGAGTGTATTTTATCTTAATTTCTCTAATAAACCCAACATTTCTAACAAAAGTCTTAGCATCACAGCCCTGAGCACACTCAGTTCTCAAAAACAGTAAGAACTGGGAATGCATAGCCGACTGTTCATTCCCCTAAATGTCCTTTGGCAAATGATATGATTACAGAACACTTACTGATCTCTGCCTCTTGCGCATGGATGGTGCTGTCTTGGCTACATAAGGCTCCATAGTCACACAGAGAATGAGTTTGGTATTAGTATGTGGGATTCAATTGAGGCTGCTATTCAGGTGAGGGCAAGGATGAAGCTTTGGGCAGAGGGATGAAGGTGTTGCTCCTCCAAATAAGAATTCTGCTCCTGCTGAAGTTTTCCTTCAATCTTCAAATTTCTAGCACTGGAAAGAGTGAAACACTGAAAACTGTCTAGAACTCATATATTTGCTGTTTTCACATTCCCTTGGTAACTTTGCCTGCCCCGCTCTTTTGGATGCCTAATCTGTGTTTCTAAAAGCTTAAGTGAAATTTTAAATTACTGTAATGCTAGAAATTTGGAGACTGGAGGAGAATTTCATTGAGAGGTACAATTCTTATTTGTGGGAGCAACAGCCTCCTTTTCCCTCCCTCCTATTAGCTACATTTCTCATTGGGGGTAACAGATGTTCTATACCTCTGAACTGAAAGCCTGATTTAGGGAATGTGCAAGGGAAAGTAAGGAAAGTAAGGACCCATCTACCATCTGGGTGTGTTAGCCGCTAAGATCCTCGATACATTGTTGAGAGGTCATCACGCAGGCTTTGGCTTGGAAAAACATGAGCTCAACTGAAAATTGGACCTTACAAGAGCATCTGAAGAACCTCTCTATAACCATTCTTTGCTGCATAGAATCTGCAGACAGTACTTGAAACAGCCTTTTAAACCTAGTATGTCTGTTTTATGATACTGCACATGTAGTGTGAACTGATTTTTCTCATAGGCGTATTCCTTATCACACAGAAACAGCACTAAAATAAGAACACCAGCCATATTCAAGTGATCTTAATATCCATTGCATGAACACTCAGTGGTGCGTTAGCCCAACTTTCCCCACATCACTTCTACCAAGTTTGACATGTAAAGAGTTATAGTCTAAAAAATAGAGCCTCTGATCTCTGTGGAGGCTCTCCATGCTGTTCAGAATCATGATCTTCCAGGGTTCTAAATCATAGAGTGAGCTTCCACAGATGCAGAAAGCTGTCCTCTTTAAGAATATCTAAAAGTGTATATAGACAATCATGATGATTCCAGGGGTAGGAAAAGTTGGAGAAAAGTGTTTGATCAATAATGGAAATGCCACGGCAACTTTCCATCCACACAACTATGAGCACAATGTGGGCCAAAGCACATTGTGAGTTGAGGGAAGACAAAAAGGCAGATTTCTTAACTTTGTAGAAAATCAACTTAAAAGTTCAGTTCTACTGAGTAGTATAGAATGATGATATCCAACTAATGATGACTTAATGACCATGAGAAAGTATTAAACATATCCAGGGAGATTAAATCTGTCAGTGGCTATTAGCTTTGGTAACAGTAACCTCCATCTGCAGATGGAGAACTAGATGTAGCATTCTGCAACGTGCAGTGGCCGTTTCGGTACTGCTGACTGTCTAAAGGCCACCAATAGTCATCATCTGTTCTTATGCTTATCAAGAATATTGGATTGAGGGATTTGGTGGGAATTTTGCCTGTTTCATTTTTTTAAATAGTTTTTCCAAAATACCAAATTTATTTCGAAATTATGCAGAAAGAGGTTGGGCTGAAACAATGGTGGCGGGGGGGACTTTTGAAAAATTGAGAGAAATCAAAACTAATTTACTTGGCCATTCAGAAAGAAAATACTGTATGTCTTCAAATTCACATATATTTAATCATGTTTGTGGCATGGAAGTAGGCTTACCATCTCCTTTTTCCTGACAGACTCAGCATCTTTAACAGTGACATAGCTGGGAGATACAACATGACCTATATAGGGACAAGCTAGGCCTATTGCATTTGACCAATGCAGATGACAAAGTTTCATCTGGTTCACACACACACAAGCACACACACACACGCATGCATGCACACACACGCAGACACACTCTTAACACACACATGAGTATATACTTCTCAAATTTCAAAAAATTTCTTCATCAATTAATTTAAAAGGATTTAAGGTTGCCCCTTCCCCCAAAAAATGACTGTAAGAGAAAGTAAAACTGAAAGATACTTCTGTTCCTGGACCAAATGGACCTTTGTTTTGATGCAGAAAATCAGCAGACCCTAGGACTGGCATGAGGACTTTACAGTCTAGCGCAAAGGTGGAAATTGTGCAGTCTACAGTCTTTTGGATGGGGGGCATGTGGCCCTTGGGACTCCTACCAACCTCCAAAGGGCTGCAGCACCTCCTCCATTTTTTTGACTGGCAAAAATTGTCGATATATAGCAGCCCCCTGGAGCTCTAATGGAGCTGAAAATGGGATGATACAGCCTCTGAGCTCCAGATTGTGGTCATCTGGAATAGAATGTCAAGGACTATCACTTTGTTCTTTTTAGAGTGACTCTGCCTTAATCAAGAGGTACACATTCAGTAAGTAAATTTCCATATCTCTGGATTAAAGAAAGGGCTACTTGTAGAATTTGTGCTTGTTATATGACAAAAAGAAGATACCACATAAGTCTGACCATTAGTTCATCTAGCTTAGTATTGTTGATTAGAATAATATTAAGCTAGTTGATCTATATTGATTAGAAGCCGTTCTTCTGTTCTGATCACAAGTCAGCATATGCCTATGGCAGCAGGCTGGGATGCAGGAGTGGTTAAGTAGTGAATCCAGTCCAGGTCAATCAGGGATTTATCTGAGCAAGATGCAGGGAGAAACATAAGGGTGGTCTTTAGCTAGTCCAAAAGTGGTAGTAGAAGTCCAGGTACATGAGCCTTGCAAAGAATAAGCAGAATAGACTAAACTGGAGTCAGTGGCAAGACAGGACCACCAGATACCAGACAACCAGATAAGACAGTTGCCAGCAGTAAGACTGGGAGGCAGCCACTGCAGTATTCATGAACAGCTCTTGCAAGGTCAACAGGTGTCTTATCAGTGCTCATTCAGTCAGTGTTTACTTTTAAATGGCTCTGGGCTTGATGGCCCTTCCCAAATGTTTTGTAAAAGGCCTAGAAGTCTTATCAGCATTGTCTAAAGCCAGTGTAGGAACTCCCATGGTTGAGATAAAACAAGTAGTCCGACATTCAATGAGATACCTTTGGAAATAGAATAGACTTCTCCCAATTTCTTTTTTATATTTTGTACGAACTGCTTTATGTAGTAGTAGTCTATTTCTTATGTCATTTGTGAGATTAAATGTGTTCCAAATCAAGCAGGTAGATTTCAAGGAAGAAAACAAAAAGATGCTACGATAAACACATTGAGGAGATCAAAGAGGTTCCGGAGTAAAGAAGCAATGAGAAGCCTATGTAAATACAAATGTAAAAGAATTGTAAATTAGTTTATTATTTATTAATCAAAGATCCAGCAAGAGCAGCTGGGAAAAAGTGGGAGCAGTCTGACAATTGCTGTCAGGAGCTCCAGGAACAAAGAAAAGTATGGAGAAGTCTTAAGCTGCTTTTGAGCAGAGCATTTAAGAAAGTACAGATAAGAAAAGCAGGAGCGACAGTCAATAATAAAACCTGCCAGGAGCTTGTATTAAACCAATATTGCCAGAGATTCTGAAATTCATCAAAGTCAATAAAACAAGTCAGGTTACTTCTTCAACCAGGAGGCGACACAGTTTTTGTATAACTGGAGAAGCACCACAAGAGAGAAGGGCTGGAGGGCTTCTCTAGTCCAAGATTCTCTTCACACCTTGACCTATCTGTTGCCTATAGAAAGACCTCCAGCAGGAGATGAATACAACAACACCATCCATCTCACTTTCCCCAGCAGCTGATACACTGGCTCTGACATTGGTGATGATATACAGCATGCTCTGGTGGCCTAATGCACCAGGAGCATCAATATGTTTGGAGTGGCATTCCTTTGTGACCCCAAGCTTCTCCAGCTTTCAACATTTGGACTTGTTCCTGCTTTTGGAATGATAGGAACATTAATTTTCTAGTGCTTTATTTCGAGCCTGTGTAATTATGTATTGACAAGTACACATTTTGGGATCCAGGTCTTACCACCATGATACCTTTCCTCAAGATGAGTTTTATTTTTGAAATTCTTGGGGAATGGTTATGGTTGGCAGGCAATGGAAGGATTAGAATTATGGAGAGAAGTAAGGCAGAAAATTCTTTTCATCTTCCTCTTATCTTCATTTTCTTCTTATTCAAACCTTAGACATTTCAGAATGAATAGAATAAGAGAGTCGAGGATCTCCTTCTTATTTTTGCCTTGCCGCCTTCTTCCTGCATTAGTCTGATGCTCAGCAGAGCAATTAGCAGACTGTTCGTGCTAAATGTATATGTTCATTAGTTGTTGGTTTAATTAATGCACGCTGACCCATGGCTTACTCTGAAATCTCATTTGGTAGGTGGGTGTAATGAAGGGCAAAGACAGGAAGGTGAGCATCTTTCACCAAAATGCATTGGAGGAAGTGGAAAGAAAAGAAGAGAAGGAAGGCTGCATATAGACTTTCCCATGTGATGGTCTGCCCCTGAATCTCATATATTGAATGTATTGGAGTTTCAGCAGACTGTTTTGAAGTACTGAAGGCAGGGGAATTGCACATTTGTAGTTACATGAGCTCCTGATCTTTGATTGTGTTTGCAGCTAATGTACAAGGCAGTTATAGCATAATCAAGGGAGGGGGAGGAAAGAAGCGGCCTATGCCTAATTTGGAAATGAATTCCATTTAGTCTTGTCTAATTACTTGCTTAATTTCCAGACATGGCGTGCAGCTGGAAAGGAAATTGACATTGTGTCATTGACTGCTTCCTAAACTGGACTCAAACTGCTTACCCTCTAGGAAAAGTCACAAGTGCTTGAAATACTTCCAAAGGAAATTGGTGGTCTAGATTTGTTTGCGAAAATTATTATCCGCACCATGAAACCTTTTTGACAGTTGTTCAATTGAGCACTAAAATGGGCAATCTTTCTTCAAAGGAACTGGTCAGAGCGGTGAAGGGGAAAGTCGTATATCATGTGCTCTTGCGCACATAGTCACCAGAGGAGAATATATCTACTTTCGGCATCCATACAACACTGTAATAAAATTCAGCTATTTTTTATGAATGGTGGCTTGTTGAAAAGTCAGCAGGGCTGGCAGCTTCTCATCAGCCTTCGTCAGATTAGATGCAGTTTACAGATGGCATGCACTGTCAAGTGCAAACTTGCAATACAAATACAGAAAACCTTAATATAATAGCATCCACTGAGTACCATTACAAATTCTGTGGTATTCTTTCAGAACTTTTTGCAAAGGTCTTAACCAGTGATAGCAGTTTTCTTATCTTCTGTTTTGATTTCTGGTAATCTGGCTTTTCTTTATTTAGTAATCTATAAACCATAAAATCCTTTCCTATATTATCTGAGGACGTTATTTGATTTTTTTAAAATAAAATGCCTATTGTTTAATATGGAGAAATCAGAGTTGGATAAATACATTTTGTTGACTGAAGAGATGGTGTTCCCTCCATTCTATTCCAAACTGGGCTGACAATAGGACAAGAAGTCACCATCCCTTTTGTGACTTTTTATTGTCTGTGTGGATTCCTTTCCAAACGCCACGTTAGTAACCAAAGATGGCAATGGCAATTGTACATCCACTGCTACCACAGACACCGCTGTGCTTGACCTTATCAGTAAATTAATCTCAAGTGAAGAACGGAAAAGAAGATAATGAAACAACAGGCATTCCCTGCTTATTTGACAGGTTAGGAACCAGAGTGCTGTTAAAACCTGGAAATTGTCAAAAAGTGAAATTCAGTTTTAAGATGGCTGGGGTCAGGCAAGGCTGCTATGGATGTATGAAACCAGCACATGAGGTTAGGAAAACTTGGGATGAGAAAAGAGGAGGGGGAAGGAATGGATGGATGGAGGGATGGATGATAGGCTGGATAAAGGGGAGAAAAAAAGGTCCTGAATAAAACTCATGCATGAAGCTCATAACAATGATTTAACCCCTCTTCCATGAGGAAATTTCTGATTGGGTGAGGTTTTGAGAAGAGCAGGATAGACCAACTGGAGGAGAGAAGTAGTTCTGGTTAGAGTCAAAAGAATGGATCATTGAAAAGTGGAGGACGCCTGTATTCACAATTACTTACTCAAATACATGTGGTTACAATACAGTGTTCATCTTTGTTCTTACAGTTATACACTCGTATACTTATTCCACACCTCACAGATTCCACTACTCTAATCCACTTCACAGTTCTAAGTGCTGTCCATTCTCTAACTCGCTCTCTAAGTAACTGACCGTAACTAATTCATACATCTAATTGCCTATCATAGAAACCAACTTTTCAAAAATCCCATTCAAATGCTCAACCAATCACTATTCACCTTCTACATTCCATTCTCTTACTTTTACCTAATAGATCACTTATCTTATTTCATATAACACTCACAATACGTAACCATACATAAAAATGCATTCCCTTATTTTCTATAATATAATCAGAACATCCTTTTTACAGAAATCCAGAACATGGTGCACCATGTGGCATACACATCTCTGTCCTCCAATAGAAGTGCTAGAAGTGAGAACTCCCCACAACTGTTCCCCAGCATCTGCTGTCTGACAATTTTGTCTAATAAAGACAAATAGAGATGCCAATACTCTTTCCTGTTAACTCTTAATACAATTAATAAGTAGGGCTCAAAAGCTTTGGTTTATTCAACAGGACAACATGTTTCAGCAAACCAGACCCCTTGAATAAAGATTATGGCAGACTGTGATTTGTTAAGAGACATATAGAGATTATACTGGTAGGCATTGCTAAACTACCGTCTTGGGAACTGTGCTGTTAACATCATCTTCAGTTGAATGATTTCTTTTTTTAAGGTAAAGCCTTAGTTCTTCCTCTTCTAGCAAAGACAGTGTATGTTGTTTTTATTCTACTAGGAATGTACCTCTTTTTTCCCTGACAGGTATCTATATGCTATTTTGTACAATAATTTTTGAGTATATTATGTCTTCCATTGTAACGTCATGGACTTTGCCGGGGTGGGTGAGTGGATGAATGTTGTTGCATTTATTAAATAAACTAAGGTATAGCTATGAATACAATGTATAATAGATGTTGTACGGTAAGGATCTGTTGGGAGAGGTGGGAGAATGGGATGTTGAGAGTAAATGGTGCTTGTCTGAATGTCTGAAGGAATTTTTTAAAAGGTGGGTGTGTATGGCAGTTAGCTTGATGAGAGTGGAATCTGTTAGAATGAAGCTTAGGGATTAGTTGGTTGGGTTTAGGAGTTAGAGTAGTTAGAAGATTTAGAGTCAGAGACAGAGATTAGTTAGAACCAGTGTCAGCTAGGCACAGCATCTGTGGTGGCAAAAGTTAATACAGGGAGGCAGTGTCTGGTGGGGAAAACAAGATGAAGAAAGCCTCACACAGGAACCATGAGGGCATCTAAAAGATATCCACATTTGATCTCATAGTGGTAGACAGGAAGACATCCCATACATTAGTGGTAGAGCTGGAATAGATAAGCTGAAGACCTTCGCATTTGGTGCAAGTGGTTGTAATAAGAGGAAGTTCCCACAGTCCTCCTATCAATAAGTTGGAATCCAGAATCTCCCAACAGAACTAAAACTTTATAAGGAATCGAAAACATCTCTAGTCACTCTGTTACATTTTATTTTTGTATGGAATTTCATACAAAGTGGTTGCTCTCTTCATCTCCAATATTTTTTAAAAACCTAGAGAATACTGCCTGCTACATTTTAAAAAGCAATCTGTTCTCCACCTTTGTTCCTTTCTTCATAAAGGTATTTGCATGAAAATGGGATCCAGGCAGCTCGAAAGAATTTATGTGTATTCCCTTTGGGTACTTCCTTCAAAGATATTGCCTGGATTTCAACTCCTCTTCATTAGATTTGTGCTAATCCTCAAAGCATATGAAGAGCAAATTGGTTGCCAGTTGTTTTTAGACCACATGGCATTTACTCTTCACAAAGTTTTTCCTGGTATTTAAAACTTTGAACATGAAGGTTCTTTATATGCTGCTCCTTTGGGAACAGGTGAGGAAATGTCAGGAAGAAATTTCCAAGCTTTCACCAAACCCGGATATTTTGTAGTGTCAACAAACTGCACAAATCAGAGAAAGATGGGATTGTCTTAGTGACCTTACCCTCTGGTAAAGCTTTCCACCATTGATCTAGACCATATGGCTCAAGCACTGACATAAAACTTTCATAATATCTGCAATGTCATATGTATACTGTAACTAGTAGGATGTATTTCAGTGTGGTTTTTTTAATTAGAAAATATTTGATATTTGTAGATGTGCATAGAGTTTTAAATTATATTAATAGAATCATAGAGCTGGAAATGATCACAAGGGCATTGAGTCCAACCCGCTGCCATGCAGGAATACATAATCAAAGTACTCCTGACAGATGGCCACCCATCCTCTGCTTTAAAACCTCCAAAGAAGGAAACTCCACTCCAAGACAGTGTATTCCACTGTCAAATTGCTGTTATCATCAGGAAATTCTTCCTAGTGTTTAGATGGAATCTCTTTTCCTGATGTTTGAAGCCATTGCTCCATGTCCTACTCTCCGGAGCAGCAGAAAACATCCTCCATATGACATCCCTATCATGTCGCTTCTTAATCTACTGTTCTCCAGGCTAAACATAACCAGCTCCCTAAGTCACTCCTCGTAAGGCATGGTTTTCAGGCCTTTTACCATTTTGGTCACACTCCTCTGGACAAATTCACCATGTCAATATCCTTCCTGAACTATGGTGCCCAGAACTGGACACAGTATTCCAGGTGGGGTCTGACCAAAGCAGAACCAAGTTCTGACATGGAATATAATTGATGATTGGCATAGCTGGATCTTATACTCACTACCTGTAGCTAAAATATTTATACTTCAGGGCAGGAAAGATACTGTTTGTTGCTCAGTGGCTAGAGAATTTATCTACATACAAATGTGTATTTTACAGAAGCCAGCTCCAAACAGGGCTTTTAAAAAACAAGTTCATGTGTAATCCTACACTATTATCATACAATATGTACTTCCCCTTCTTGCTTTTCTCTCTTTATTTTTCTTCTTTTTCCCTCCCTCTCTCCTTCCCTCTTTCCCTCCCTCCCTCCTTTCTGGCATTTAATCAATCCCATCCAAATATACAAATAAAATCAATATAAAAAAATTAAAAGATTTCAAAACAATAACAATAATTTAAATAGATAAAAATATATTAAACATGTTAGCAAATTAAAATAGATTAAAAATTTAAAATAATGTGCAGTAACTTTGTAGAGTGACTCTCCTAAGTCTCAAAGACTTTCATAAATGATCATAGTTGTGAGAAGTATAGAACAACCAACAACCAACAGGAATCTAGGTGGCTGCCATGGAGTATCTTCTTCACGCCCCACTCTCCACATAATAAGAATGGGGAAATTTATCAAACTCAGCTTCAGAGCAAACTGTGCCATGACAGGGACTTTCAGCTGACTTGTTATGTTGGGAATCCTTCAAGAAAGTATGCAAAGGGATCTTATAGCACTTTTGAGACTAACTGAAAGAAGGAAGTTGGTAGCATAAGCTTTCATGGGCTAAACGCACTTCATTAGATGCACAAAGTGCCTAGGAATAGGCATCCATGTACTCAGTCTATGAAAGCTTGTGCTACCAACTTTTTTCTCTCAGGCCACATGACTGGGGCTTCTGCCAGTTCTCCTGTCACAGTCCTGGCGTGGAAGGGTGTGCAACAGGATCCCTGTGGAAGAGACTGCGATGGCCATGCCTCTTCCTTTTGCAGTGCAGCCAGGCACTTTCCCAGGCTGTGCAAGGGAAGGAATTGTCGCCATCTTGCTTCCTGCTGTTCCACAGGACAGGTAGGTACAAGAGCATCACACAATCGCAGGCGCTAAACAAATTTTATCAGTTTAGCAAATACCCCGTGAGTGTAACACATGGGGACAGGATGGCAGTGGGCTGGTGACAATGTCGTGCAAAATCACCCCCAGCTGACCGCTGCCATCTTGTCCCCATAGTGAGACAGCCTCGTCGTGCACAAATGGCCTAAGTTTCAAAGATGCTACAAAATCTCTTTACATAATGATCCAGACTAATACACCTATGTCATTGAAGTCTGCCTCTAGGAAGTGTTAACTAATACTTCCACATACTTTCTAAAACTTATGTGTTACTGTCATGCTCTTTTCACAGAGTTGTGGCGAGTTTAATTGCAACCATTGGTGACTGTATCTTCCTTTGTTAACTTCTCTCTGTGCTATCTAACTTTCAGCTCAGTTAAAACTGAACACTTACTTAGTCCCAATGGCCTTTCTGTAAGTTTACCAAATTAAATTGATTGGATACAGAGTGTCTGCATTCAGGGTCAATGAGTTGGCAGAAAGAGTTGTTTGGATCTGTTCTTACTTTCCAGATGTTGCAGCAATGCACAGGTGTGTTGTTTTTTCACCTAACAAGAATCCTGGGACTGGAAAATGGTATCTTACAGGTTGTTTCTCACTGACCTGAAAATGAAGCCAACGGAGGGTTTGCCCCCAAGGTATCTCAGATGGAAATGCTGTTGTAGAGTCTTTCTCGATTGATTCTGAATAAGAATGCGGAGCTTAGCTTCTGAAAGCATCACCAACAAGGTCACTATAGCAAAATAATGTTGTTGTGGTGGTGTGCCTTCATGTCATTTCTGAAACCCTAAGGTGAACCTATCACAAGGTTTTCTTGGCAGAATTTGTTCACAGGAGCTTTTTCCCTGACTTTCTCTCAGGCTATGAGTGTGTGACTTGCCCAAGGTCACCCAGTTGGAATTCAAACTCTGGTCTCCCAAGTGTCCTAGTCCAACACTCAAACCACTATCCTTAAAAGCAAAAAGCTCAAAATGAGGTCTTTTGGTTTCTTCTTCTTCTTCTTTTAAATATATAGATGATAACAAGAGCAACAACAACAACACAATAACCCTAAAGTTAATAAGCCTTATTAAAATATACGAAAATTATAGTATTTCACTGTAGGATCTTATTATTTTATTTGACAATGACACTTCACAAGCAAAATGTGGATTAAATCTAGATTAATCATGGACACTATTGTCACATAATCAAAAAGTGGTTTGCAGCTGGAGTTATAATAGGCCATTGTTTTCTCATAGTTTGTATTTCCTAATAAGATACCTCTGCTAACTGTTGTAACCCTTAAGACAAATAAATATTATCCAAGCTCCCATCAGGCTAATGTGTGACTATCAATCTGCATCCCTCCATCTTGTAACAGACTACTATATGGCCTTTCTAAATTTAAATAAATACAGCTTTTCAGATGGAACTGGGACACTGGAGACAATACAAAATTTAGAAGGGCAGGAGACAGGGCTTAATCTGGCAAAAGTGAGATTGTACTGATTTTTCAAAGTGTAACTGCTAATGGCATCAGAGCAGCAATGTCCCTTCAAGGTAGAACAGTAAAATTTAAGCAGGCAAGATTGTGTCAGGTGGACAGAATCAAGATGAGGTAAGTCAAAGTTAAATAGAACCTTGCTGTAAATTGCAGCTAAATCATGACCATAGTAACTCCTGAGTGAATGGAGACCTATCCATCTTTGCCTAAGAGAATAATAGGGAGATGTTGTCTCAGCAGTGAGCTGAAGTCAGCTAAAGACTTAACTATGGAGTCATGATCTGCAGTGGGGTGATCTACATCTTCTTTGTAGGGGCTTTAGTAAAAGGTTCCCTCTATATTCTGCAGAGATGGAAGGTATACAACAGTTTATCTTCTTCACTGCTGCACTGGATTGTTACTGCACTGAGCATCCATACTCTTCAATTCTATGATTCCAGGACTCAGAAAGTGATGACAAACAGATTTGGTTGGTGGAAGCAGCAGTTGTGCTAAACCAAAAACTGGCTATTCATCTCCCAGTGGAATAATCTGGGATTCATATTCCTTAGAATCTTATCCTGCAGTCTGAGAAGTCTGAGAATATACCAATAGTGGTTTGCAAATGTTTTAGTCAGATTTACAAATGACTATCTGTAAACATGCATATGTAAATATTTGTAAATAAGTATATATTAGTATTTGATAGTCCAGGACAAAGGTGAACCTGGTTTCGTACCTTCTATCTCTTCAGAATACTAGAATTAAGAATTTGGTAAGGTTTACAGCTTTGAGAAGAACTTGCCTAAAGTTGCAAAGGTGGAAAAGAACTGTTGTTGTTGTTGCTGCCATTTTTTTTAAATGGAACACAGGAGAAAGCAAACTGACAGATCATCTATCCAGGCTGAGGGATTTGAGAGCATAACCTTTAAAACTCTGGCTATGAATCCCTGAGTTTTCAACTTTTTCCATGCTTCTCAATGAAGGTTGTCTCTCTCTTTTGTTCTTGTGAGAAGTTCCATAGCTTTAACAGCCTCATGGAAGGCAGAAGAGATGGGAATTAATTTATTGTTAATAAATAATTGTAAAGCTATTAATTCACAAAGTTTTTCTGCCAATTTTGCCTGACTCAGTAGTTCTCTCGCCCTTCCTTAATACTGAAGTCAAAATATTCTTCAGTGAATGATGCTATAAGAATTCATTAGGATGGATGCCTTCCAACTTGCAACTTTCAGTAAAACAAGAGAGTTGGCTGCATCAGGCCAACAAATATGTATGGTTGCTTTGGGAAGATAGCAAGCAGGGAGTGAGAAAAATTTCTGGATCCTAGGTCAGAGCAAAATAGTTGTGGTTGGGAAACAAGAAAAAATATTAGAAAAAAAATATAAAATTTTGGAATGGAATGAGATGGGGGCAGGGAGTGTTTTCCTTGTTTAGGTCGTCAAGTAGTCAAAGTCCTTCCAGATAGGCCTGAAATTATACAATTCAGGCCTTTTAGGCCTGAAATACAGGAGTTTACTTCTTTGGATCTGTATGGAAATGAAGTCTTTTTGGCATATGGAAGTCCCTTGGGACTCTCTTCAGTAACTTCTCTTCCTCTATTGATAATATTCTGGACAAGTTTTGTTGCATATCATGGTGCAGTATACAATCATTATAACTTTTTTGTCTGTGTCTTGCAATATTGCTTGCATAACACTGTAAAAGGTCAAGATGTTCTCCCTAAACCCAACCTTTCTTTTTTCTTTGTACGTTTCTCCCTCCCTCCCTCCCATTCTACTTTTTATCCTTCCTGCTTTAGAAAAAAATATGGGCTTTGCAGTCCATGTGGGGAAAAAGATTCCACACTGGGAGAAGGAAACTCTAAAAGTACAAAAAGAGCCCTTTTAAAAGAGTAACAAGATATCTTTCCCTAAGATCAGTAGGGACAACACCAGTGTCATTTCCGTTAAATCCCATGGGCTAGTCCAATACTAGCATTTTAACTGTTACTGCAAAAGCTGCCTATCCGTGAATGTATGAAGCCAATGAAAAAAAACAACTCAGAGAGATTGAGTAGGGTAAGAAAGCTTATTTAATTAAAATGGTTGTACAGCTGGACTGACTTTCAATTTTGTGTTCTCTAGAAAAAGTCACTGATGAACGCATTCTCCATTTGAAATTTATATTCTCCTTGTCCCTTCAAAATACACATTTGGATCCCATTGATTGTAAAACCTGCACGCAGACACATGCAAAAGATCCTAATCTTCAGGGTTGCGTTACAGCCATCCTTCCTTCTCAGGGAGTTAAAATATTTATCTTCCAACACTGGCCAGTTAGGAATGGGTTGTTTTTCACTCTGATGTCTCTTTATCTTTTTCCACATCCTGTTAACAAGATAGTTCCCTTTTAATGCTCAAAGCATGTTCCCTTGGTTATACCGTAACACCCATTATCTTGCTTAAAGGCACGTATTCAATTGCTAACTTTATCTGCTAGAAAAATACTAAGTTTTCATTATTTTATATTAAGCATTATCATAACCAACAAATTAATTAACAATAGCATAATTAAGCAATCACTTTTTACAATTATAAACAATGAATGTTATAAAATTATTTTTCAAACCTAATATTGCAAGCCCTGCCACGCAGGAGGAACACGGCCTTCCCTATGCTAGGAATTTCTGTACCTACTGAATTTGGCTTGTGTTGGTAGCAGAGAATTTCCCTCATTTGTTTTTCATAAAAACACAGCAAAATTTAGAAATCTCTTCATAAACAGGATGGAAAGCCCTTAAAATTTATTTTTTTAAAAAAAGAAGACAGAAGAAACTGACAGATTCACACATCTTTAGTTAGCACTTTCTATCCTTCCCCTGTAGTCCAGTGAGATTTATGAAAAATAGCATCCATCTAGGAGCACAATTACCACCAGTGGTTACTTTACTTCCTCCCAGTTAGTGGCCCTTTTTCTCCAAATACCCAAACTGCATCCAGTTTTATAACATGCAAACAGGATGGCAAATTGTGGGGAGAATATGGGCTCAGATCTAGTGGCAATCCTAGATACCATGCCATTCTGTGTGTTGTCTGGGGTCACTGCTGCCTAAAGTAGAAATGTTTTCTAAACTGTGTGTGTATGTGCTTACTGTAACGCAGCCTAATGATGCTTGTTCATTTTTTGTGTGAAGAAAGACCTTCTTGGTTGTGGCTCCCACCATGCGAACTCTCCTCCCCTATTTAGATTAGGAAGGCTCCAAGTATTGGATGTTTCACCATCAGTTGAAAACTTACCTGTTATCCAAGTATTTTCCTGATAATTTTCCTAATAGGCAATGTTTCTGTCAATTACCTCAGGTTTTTAATGCTTTGTTTTTAATTAATATTGTGGCTTTATTACTTTATTGATTTTAGCCTCTCTTCTTTTTTACTGTGAACTACTTTTTTTTAAAAAAAAACATGAATAGCAGTTCAGGAACACTCTGTAATAAAATAATAATATTGTGGTTACCATATTTCCTTTGCTGCTTTCTTTCACCTTGAGTGTTTGGATATGGACATAAACAACAGGATTCAGGACATTATACCTCATAGGGATGCAATTATTAGCTGATTTCCTTCTTGAAGGAAACAATGAATAATTTTAGCGATTATCTTCCCTTTGTGATAAAAAAGAATTTTTGAAAACTGTGGAGTTTTCAAAGAGTATTTATAGTTTGGAACTTATCCTGAGCAAAATTCACTTATGGCATTTTTGCAATGAAAATAGGATTTACTGTGCAGGAGAAAGAAAGCACTTTCTCCACAATAAATGCTGTTTGCATATGGAGGGGAAGAAAATAGCATCTTCTGCCAATAATATTTCTGCACAGGTATCTCATTTTCTGCATAGAACTGTTGTTTCCTGTACATGAAATCCATATGTGAATTTTGGTCAGAGTATGTCCCAAACTTCGAGGATTCTCACTAGTCCTGGATTCTCCTAGTCAAGATTTTGGGAAAGATGCTTTTCAATCATTTCCCCAATATTTTCAAATTATCTTTGCATCCCTAAATATCTCAGGACTTCAGCTGTTTGACGTGAGCTCAGATGTGTGAATACCAAGCATTTGTGCAAAACCACCATGTCTTACTTTTCAAGAAAAGTTTCAAACTCTGCAGAATTGTGAATTAAGAGAAAGAGAGAGACACCATCTTCATGAGTTATATTTCTTACTATCATGAAATATAATACTACATAACCTCCTTCAGTATAGTTGCATCAGATTTTTTTTCTCTTTCCAGTCTTGAAATGTTTGAGCAATATTTTTTCTCCAAGCTGACAACAGCAACAGAACCGCATGATGTTTCTAGCTTGCAAAGGTGTAGGCAAACAGAAATGGCTGGCAGGTTGTCATAGATCAAATAAGAAAAAGAGTGGGTTATGGAGAAGGAGAGACAGAGAACTTCCACTCAAGCAGGAGAAAGTAAACTCTACAAAGCTAAATTTCCCTCAGTGCATTGACTTTGAACTGAAGCCCTTGGGCTGATGCATTAAGGCAGCTGACAAATCCTATATTGATGGTAGCAAACAAATAAGTGCAGTTTATTTAAGGAGATCTAAAAGCATATTGGTGACATCACCGTGGGAGTTTTGGAAGTTTTCTCTTAGAGATGCTAGGAAAGTTGACTTTTAGAGACTTGGAGACTCCAGCACAACTTCATATGACAGTGGTGTAGGCTGCATTTATGTAGAATTGCTTTGTTTTCTCTTGGTGTTAAAGCACAATGGCAGTTTAGGGCTGTGAGTTCCATTAGCATTACCATATTTTGGAAAGTAAAAAAAAGGACACATTTACCAACTGACTACTTCAAGCCACTGATCACTATGGAGACTCTCATTTTAAATACCCCTGCTATATACATGGTGATTATTGCTACTAGAAACATTGCTAACATTCAGTATATTTAAATAAGTATAGCTGCCCTACTTACAGGGAGGCACATTTGTGACTCAGTCTGGCTCTGGGGCTGCTGCTGGCTCCACGGTGTCCCCCTCTGCTTCTCAGCTGGCCACACTGCACCACATGGCTTCCTGGCCATATGTGCGGACTTGCTGAGGCTTCTGCTTCCCCAGCAGCTGGGAAGGTTCATAAAATCATAGAATTGGAAGAGACCACAGGGACCATCCAGTCCAACCCCCTGCCATGCAGGAACATACATCAAAGCACTCCTGACAGATGCCCATCCAGCCTCTGCTTAAAAACCTCCAAAGAAGGAGACTCCACCACACTCCGAGGCAGCATATTCCACTGCTGAACAGCTCTGACCATCAGGAAGTTCTTCCTGAGGTTCAAGTGGAATCTCCTTTCCTGCAGCTTGAATCCATTGCTCCTTGTCCTAGTCTCTGGAGCAGCAGAAAACAAGCCCGCTCGCTGCTCAACATGACATCCCTTCAAATATTTAAACATGATTATCATGTCCCCTCTTAACCTTCTCTTCTGCAGACTAAACATACCCAGTTCCCTAAGCCGCTCCTCATGGCTTCCAGATCTTCTACCAATTTGGTCACCGTTCTCTGGATATGCTCCAGTTTGTCAATATCCTTCTTGAATTGAGGTGCCCAGAACTGGACACAGTATTCCAAATGAGGTCCAACCAAGGCAGAATAAAGTGGTACCATTACCTCCCTTGATCTAAACACTGTACTCCTATTGATGCCACCAAATAGGCCACAGCTTTTTTTGGCTACAGCAAAACAGGTTTGGCGTGTACATGGGTCTGGATCCCAGCATTGGCCAACCCACCTGTTGACCGATGAAATCAATGAACCTGGAGCCAGAACCAACTGGAATAAGGTTGATGAGGCTTGAATTGCAGGTTTGAATTGATTGGCTGCTCCTGGCTGGGCCAGAGCTGAAGCCAGTCTTCCCTCTGGTCTGAGCATTGTATATTTAACTAGGTTTCTCCAACTTAAAGATCAGTTCTTCTTTGCATGTAACCCAACCCCCCCTTTTCTCTTGTTGTATCCTGTGTGCTGTGGTCATGTTGTGTCTTTGTCTTTTATTCTCACAACTTGTAAGGCAGTTGGCATGAGTCCTTGATCCTATTTCCCCACGTCTTTGGGTCCTGGAAATGCAGGGATTAGCCAGGAGGGCAGGGTTTCACTTCTGGGGTGGTCAGGTGGCCCCACACCTCACTCCAGTTGGTTCTGGCTTCAGGTTCATCGGTCTCATTAGTCAACAGGTGGGTTGGCCAATATCGGGATCCAGACCCATGTGCAGGCCAACCCTGTTTTGCTGTAGCCAAAAGAAGTTGTAGCCTATTTTCTCCCAGCTTTGATGTGTGGTCTTTTTCTTTATACTTCTCAGCCCTGAGCACAGCATAACAATTTTGCCTCTCCTTTTCCCCTTTCCTACCTCTTCCAGTACCTGCCTTATCTGCTCCACCAAGTTTCCTTGTCTATCCCCTCTGCACAGCCAAAGGTTCCTCCAGCTGCCTTGCTTGGCTAGCTTGCCTTCCCTCTTTGTTTCTCTCTTTGTCACTGCTCCTTAGATACTGTTTCTCTCTCTGAGTGCACACCCAGGCTGTCCTCAATGCCTTCTCCTAAGAACGTTCTTGATGAAGCCAGGAGGCAGCATCAGCAAGCAAGAGGACATTTTAAAAATCCCCAGGCATTTTAAAAACCAGCTCATACAGAAATTTTAACTCTGAAATAGAGGACATGTCCAGGAAAAGCAGGAGATATGGTAATACTAGTTACATCTGCTCTTATTCATATTTATCCAGACTTTTCTATTTTAAAACAGACACATTGAAATCATTACTAACTTCCCATTGGCCTGGCAATGGCAAATGACAAAAGAGATCTTGATTCATAGTGAAAAACTCAGTGGAGATGTTGACCCCATGCACAGCTGTAACAAAGATGAAGTTCATAGCAGATACTGTTAGAGAGAATAATGGAAATAATTCTTCTGGTGTCGTAAAACCTTAGTGCTGCCACATTTGAAATAATGTGTACGTTGCTGGTTGCACTGTCTCAGCTATGATACTATTGGAACCAAAACGGCGCAGAAAAGACCAGGTGAAATGAATGTGGTGATAGAATATTTTCTCTATGAAGAATATTTCAAGCATAAATCTTCATCAATTCAATCTAAATAGGCAAGAATATATATTACATTTTTTTTGCAGTTTTCATCTATTATTCAAATATTTTGCAACATTCTTCCCATCCTTACACACGAGTTTAAGCTTTTTAGTTCAAAGATTAGGCCCATCAAAGGCTATGAATAATGATAAAAATTCAGAATCAGAGGTTCTATGCTACTGAAATTCTGAATGCCAGCTTTTGGAGATCAACAGCTGGTGAAATCTATTGCCTTCAAGTAATTGCCTATAGTCTTCCTTGAAGCATCCGATTAGAGATAAAAATTGAAAAGTTGGTATGGTATGAATCTGATGCAGCAGAAGTCATCATATGTTTTTACGCTTGTAACTGCATTCCTCTTGATTTTCAATAACTGGATCCCTCCTGCTTCCAGGAATAGAATTAGCTATAGATAATCTACGAAAAGGAGAACACACAAAGGGATCCCTCTTGTTCAAGGGATGAACACAAGACCTCAAGACTTCTCTACAAAGCGAACATTCTAATGCATCAGCACATGTTGTTGTATATCCTCAAGCTCGATCCCAACTTACAAGAAAAGCCTATAATGGTATTTTCTTGGCAAGATTTCCTCAAAGTGGGTTTACGATTGCTTTCTTTTGAAGATGAGAAAGTGTGATTTGTCCAGAGTCACCCAATGGGTTTCTACAGCCAGGTGAGGATTTGAACCCTGGTCTCCCAGAATCCTAGTCCAACATTCAAATCACTATACCACACCACACTGGCTTTCACCAGATAGCAAAAACTAAGGCCTTTTCTGCACTACACTGCTGTAGTGCTATTATTCCAGTTTCAACATCTTGTGGAATTCTGGGGTTTGTAGGTTACTGAGGCCAAGGAGCAATATGGCTGAGAATTCTAAATGCCCCTCCCTAAACCACAAACCCCAGGATTCCTTAGGATGTTGAAAGTGGAATAATAGCACTATAACAATGTAGTGTGAAAATGGCCTCAGTATCAGCATTGACATTCTAAGAATACAACAATAAAACCATTAACCATCAGTGTCAAGGTTATTGCCGGGCAGGCAAGGTTTTCTCTGAGTGGACAGCAGAGAAATAGGCTATGTGGCCAGACAACCAGGTACAAGGTCAGCAAGATTGTTTAGACTATGAATTGTGTACTAGAGAAGGCCACAAGCCAGAGCACTGATTGGGTCACCCCACTTGTTTCAGGGTGACAAGGAAGCATAAATAGGCTGGTGCTTCCCTTGACCAGCTGCCAGTCAGGATTGCCTAGCTGGACCTGTTATGCTGCTGACAGTTTTCTTGCTGTTAAGGGGGGATGCTGTCCGTTTTATCCTCTGTTATCTCTTGTTATTCTTACTCCTTAATTGCTGCAGGTATATTTTGCCAAGATCCTTAATCTTAGAGTGCAGCAATAAATTCTGCCTCTAAGTCTAACTTAATGAGCCTCTGGAATTTTGTCTGCTTCACTGCGACTCTCTGCTGCGGTGAAGCTTTGCTTCACTCATTGCACTCTGCTCATGGTCAGAGAAGCCAAATCCTGCCAACCCTGAGAGTCCTCTGATTGGACACCTCTGCAAGCATCATTTCAATAATGTAATTTTGGAGTTAGGAGAGAAAAATAAGTTTGGTGTATTTGCATTTTTTGTGGACAGGGAAAAGTAAAAGCTATAAACCTAGCCCTACATCCTCCAAATATGCTTATTCCCCAAGCAACCTGAAGGAAAAAAGAAAGGTGAATCAAACATTTCTTGTATAAACCTGATGAACATTTACTAATTAGTGTATCTACATTTAAAAAAAATACCCCAGAAAATGAGTAGGCTGCAAATTCATTAATTACAATTTATGTGTTTAACCTTCTCTGGTCATAAGAAGGTTACATACTATACACATATAGATTGCTTTAGTAATTATCTTCTGGGAGGACAATTTCTTACAAGTGCAAAGATTCACAGCAAGCTTGCTCATAAATGTAAAGGTCTTCTTGATCTTCTGCAGATCTCCTATCTCTTAGGAAGACAGCTAGCTCCACAGGAAAGGTGAGTAGCTTTAGGTTCCATGCTGTTTAAACTAAGGATCTATTATAGCCACATTGTTAAAAATCTGCAAGAAGTTTAAGGTCACAGATAGGCGACTCAGAACCAGGCAAAAGGAAATAATTTACTTAGCACAGTGGTTCTTAACCTGGGGTCTGAGGAACCCTGGGATCTACAGAGGCCTCACAGGAGGTCCATAAAACCCTGCTTTTGGACACCAACAGCAGTGGAAGCAACAGGAACATGGCAGCAGGGAGGGGATGTTGGGTGCCTTTCATCAGGCAGCAACAGGGGGTGTGGACACTGAGGGTCATGGTGGCAGACATGTGTGTGTGGTCAAACTCTCAATTTTGGCACCCACACTCTCTGCTGCCACATCCCTGATGAAAGGGAGATGGCAACAGGCATATGTACGTGCCCAAATTGCTCCCTTGTTTGCAAACAAAGGAGCAGCACCCATACTCCCCCTGCTGCCACATCCATGCAAAAAGGAGCCCTGATAGCGCACTGGTTAAATGCCAGAACTTCAGCCACAAGGTTGTGAGTTCAATCTCGCTGGGCTCCAGGTTGGCTCAGCCTTCCATCCTTCGGCAGGTCGGTAAAATGGGTACCCAACTTGTTGGGGGCAATTAGCTAACACATTGTAAACCACTTAGAGATCACTTAGCTGAGAAGCAGTATAAAAATACACATGCTATGCTATGCTAAAAGGGACATGGAGGGAGGTGTGTGTGCATGCCCAAATTATGACTCTGGAGACCAGGATTTGAATCCCCACTCAGCCATAGAAACCCACTTGAAGATCTTAGGCAAGTCACATTCTTGCAGGCTCAGAGAAAGGCAAAGGCAACAAATCTTTCCAAGAAAACCCCCATGACAGGTTCACCTTTGGGTCGCCATAAGGCAGTTGTCAAAAGAAAGAGATATGGTGGCTAGAAAGAGCCTCTCCCCATCAGTGCCGCTTTGTTCTTCTGTGCCTTCAAGTCACTTCATATTTAGCAAGATTTTTTCAGCAGGGGTTTGTCTTTGCCTTCCTCTGAGACTGAGAGAATGTGACTTATCAAAGGTTGCCCAATATCTGAACAGGGATATAAATCCTAGTCTCCAGAATTCTTAAATAAGTATTTGATTATTAAATAAATATTTGAATATTTAAATCTAAATTTAAATATTGTGTTAAGCCTTGGAAGTTCCTGGTAACAAATTATATTTACAGGAAGTCACTGGTAAAAAATGAGTTTAAGAACTTTTGACTTAGCGCATAGTTTCATGGCATGCTCTATCTTAAAAGATGGTGATGATTAGCAATTTAGATGGCTTAAAAGGGAGATCTGATGGATCCATGGAGAATAAAGTCAAATTACTGATCATAATGGCAATATGTATCTCTAGCATAGGGCTGGGCAAAATGTGGCCTGCTGGCTACATGTGGGCTCTAAGAGCTGTTTTTGTAGCACTGGGGGGACCCTGGGCCATTTTTTTTCTTCAGAATGCCCCCAAAATGATGTCTAGTGGTGATAGAGGGAATTTATATCACATTTGGGGCCACCTACCTGCCCAGGAGTAAAAAATAAAATAAAAAATTATCTTTAATTTTCTTTCCTTCTCTTTTGTTTCCTTCTTCTTTTTCTCTCTAACATGCCCTCTAGAGTACATGGGAGCATTTCCATGATGTTCCCCCCACCCCAACATCCAATGTATGACCAGGAGAGGTCATTTTTTTTGAAACTGGAAGTGATGGCAATTGATTTCTGCTCATTTGCTGTTGTTAAAAAGAACTTTCCTGGGGCTAAAGTGGTACAGGAAGGTCCAAAACACAGTGAGAATACCCCCATCTCCTCTAGAAGGCGTTTGTGGGCATTTGACAATGAGAAAATTGATTTTGATTTTGATTTTTTTTATTTCTGTTGTGGGAGCAAGTGGAGTAGGCGCAGGCAGCCCTCTAAGGTCTTCTGAAGGGGGCTACTGCATTTCCAGTCCTTCACAGTTGCCCACTTCTGCTCTATGCACGGAGAAGAGATGACTCTGGACACTAATTAACAGGGGCATAATAATTAGGACCCACTGAAGATGAAGTGCTTCCCCCTGTAACTCCAGGAAAAGTTAGATGGCCATGCTGGTGAAACAAGGATCCAGCTTCATTGGAAAAAAAAAATCTGTTTCTGTCCTAGATCCGCCAGACCAGAATCTGAATAGAATGGAGGCTTGATGCTCATACACTCTAATATAGTTTTCTAAAAGTTGCCAGGTCACATACATTGCACATGTGTTGAGGTAACTTTCCATCCAACTAACATTTTTTGCAGACATTAGATTATCTTTCCAGGCCAGGCATCTAGACTGTCTTTCTACAGATTCCTTTAATGTAAATAACCCATTTCTTGCTATCAGAAAGCCCTTAATTCTTGTGGGTCAGAGTGGAACCAAAAGTGCTGGGTGAAACTTTTGCTGTCTGAGCTTGTTTTTCTAGAGAAAAGTCTCTGAAGCAAAAGTGCAGAATTCTACGGAAATGTAAGCATTTTCCTAGTTAACCCAAGCAAAAACATTTTAGTGTTCCAAGCTAGCCCAACTCTAGCATGTTAGCCTTCTTCTTCACTGGACAGGAATGGTGCTCCTCAACTTTTCTCATAAGTGGAGCATGTCACCTGCTGAAATGCATGGTTTGTATCTTCCTCATGTAGTTTTGCATTGACCAGGAGACCTTAAGCCTTGCTCCTAGTAGATCAATAGTACAGAAAGCCAAGACATCAGGCTGAACCTGACACCTATCCTTCCATAAGTAACCATTTGTTTTCATCTCTCAGTGATCTTTCCTCTTTTCTCTGCCAGCCCAAACCTATGGCAGCTAAAATGAAAGCCCAACACACAAGCACAACATCTTGAATATTTAGCAAGGATGCTGACTGGAAATCATGCAGAATATAATGAGATTCTATATAAAAACTCATTGAGGCGAAGAAAAAAAATAAACAGGTGGAATGTATTTATTACACCTCAGCCTTCCTCATATTGATGTCCTCCAGAGTTATTGACAACAACCCTGTCACTTCCAATCATGATTGGTCAGGTGTCAGCTGCTGGAGATTTTTCCTGGGGCCATAGCTTGCTTTTGAAGGGTTAAATCCACTCTCCATGCATGCTGTGGTCCCAAGGAAAATGGAGAGAAAGTTGCCCTAGATTAAACTTGGGAACTCCTCTGATACGGCTGCTGGTTGTACAATTAAACAACAGGGTAGTTTGATTCTAAAAGACAACATTAGATAGAAAAGGAGTTCTCATCTTTATAATTAATCGTTTGAATATTATTGGTAGCTCCAACTAAAGTACACCTGATCAATTGCTGAATGGTGAGTCGACACTTAATGTAGATTTCATTGATTCAGTAGATTTACTTTTGTTGAGACTGACAATAGTGTTTAGTGCAATACTAACTGTAAATAATAACTGGATTTCTTTCCTGTTTATGTTGTACCATGCTTTGAGTTATGCACTGGGAGAAAGTCAGCATATTGAATGAATAAATGATAAAAAATACATGCTTTCAAGCCACTAAAGTAATTAATAGCCACTGCAGTTGGGACTTTAACAGGAACTATTTTTTTTCCATTCCTCAAAGGTAATATACTGGCCAAAATCATAGTATAATTTGGATTAGTCCATATTAGAGTAGATGCATCAACTCAAATTGTTAAATAGTGAAGCAAAAAATAGGTAAATTTCAGTGATTCGGTGGGGTCTACCCTAGTTGAGAATAATAACAGGATTTAAGCCAACATAATATAATACAGTACAGTATAATATTGTATATAATTTAATATGCTGTACATAGTATCTGCTGTATATAATAATACTATGTAAGATATATTATATATTATATTATGTACAGTATATTAAATTGTTAAATTAAATTAAACTAAGTTAAATTTAGACAGTCAGTCTATATTTGGTTTAGTGTTGGTTTGGTTTGAGTGTTAAACTAGGATTTTGGGAGATGGGGGGTTTGAAACCCTGCTTGGTCGTGGAAACCTATTGGGTGGCCTTGGACAAGTTACACTCTCTCAGCTGCAGAGGAGGTCAAGAGGGAACCCTCTCTGAACATATGTTGCCAAGAAAACCCTGTGATTGGTTTGCCTTAGGGTCAATATAAGTTAGAAACAACCCGCAGGCACACAACAGCAATATAGTATAATGTACTGTATCAACTGTATATGTTTACACAAAATTATACTGTAAAAGTAAAATATGTTATATCCCTTGATAAATTTTAATATAACACAATGTTGCATTAATTATCTAAGAAAAAAATTACCTGCAAGTTCCTAGTTGTTAAAACTAGTTGTTTCTAGACTCTTATCATTGCATCAGTAGCTGTGATAGTGCTCTTATTATAGAGTTTTCAAGAGCTTCCAGTCCATAGAATGGCATTCCTTTCCAAGTAATCTCTAGCCGCTAAACCTCTTCAGTATAGCTTTGCATTTCGTTTTACTCTGGGCAGTCTTTAAAAAGCCCCAGGTCATTGCTTAATGGTGATACACGGTCTGGTGTCAGATCTACAGAGTGTAACACTTTCTTGTCAGACCTTCTAAGTATTCAAATATAGATGTCCTCCTGGTGGATGATTGTATTTATTATGAAAGAGGTTTCTCCAGATTCAAGTTTACCAGTAAGAGATGCAGGGCATCTGATCTTTGATAGCTTAGCTGTGTGACGAAAATGAAATAGCTCAATTTCTTATTCTTTTTTTTTTTTAGGTCTTTAAAAATGTGAATACCTTTATCCCCTGTTCTCATTAAAGCCTTCCCAACAGCATATCACAGCATGTCATATTCTTAGAGTTGCTTACTTTGATACAACATTCGGCACTTGTTATCATCAAAGGGCAACAACTATTAAAGGAACAATATTCATTGTCATGATCTGATGCCAAGCCAGGCATCACAGGAAATGCACCAAATCAGAACGTATAGCTGATCACCACTCTTAACAAAGCCCATGGAGGCAAACCACAAACCATCTCCATTTTAAACATGTGGAATTAGGTTGTGTGTTACTTTGAACAGAGAAGAAAAGCCCAGGCCTTTCTGCACTATGCTGTTATAGTGCTATTATTCCTCTTTCAACATCCTATGGATTTCTGGGGTTTACAGTTTAGGAAGGAGCATGTAGAATTCTCAGCTGGAGAGCTCTTTGGCCTCAGTAAACTACAAACCCAGAATTCCGTGGAAAGTGGAATAATAGCACTATAACAGTGTAGTGTAGAAAGGCCCCCAGTTTACATGCATTCTCAGGCACAAGAGTGTAGAGATGGAGGGGGCAAAAATGAGGGCATTGCCCCTGTTACCCTACCCTACTCTCCCAACCTGTGGGATGTGCTTTTTGAAATGGTTGGAAATGCATGAATCAAAGCCAGGCTGACTGGAGGAGGTCAAGCTGACTTGAGACATGGTCAGGCTGTAAATTCAAAGGGGATTAGGCATAAAAGAGGTTCAAGCTAATCTCTTCATTGATCCTAGATCTTTGCATTTTTGAATGGGTTTGGATAAGACAATCAGAGACATTCTTTTGATCTCACCCTACAAGACCTTTCCCACACCCCCTACTGGTCCAGACATCAAGAGATTATCATGATTCCCGTAAATCTTGTCCCTCTGGTGCCAAAGCAATCATTTATTCTGGAACCCTTTGTCAGTCTTATGAGAAAGTTTGAAGGCTTTGCCAGAATACCCTTTCAGAACAGGAAAAAAAAAGATATATAAACTCTGATTTTGATTCCAGGAACTTGTTGCATTTTGGACATAGCATGTGGCATCCAGACTGCTGTTTGTCCGTACTACCCTCAGATGCTTTCGGAGCCTCTCTGCTTCATCCTTCTTCTCCAGGTAACTATCACCCTTTTCCTTCAATTTCTCTCTGTCCAACCTTTCATGCCTTACTTTCTGACAGCTTTATATGATTCTTAAGAGTATCTGATTTCCTGTGTGCTTGTTGATTCCAAATAAAATACTTTGCTTAACTGGAGCCCTCTGCAGTTAGTACTGGTATACACAGGTGAAAAGATCCTGCTGTTACCTTCCTCTTACAGGCCGTCTTTGAGCTGTAATTTCCCCAAAATTCTAATGAGACCCTGGCATTGTGGGTGGAGCCCAACATCCACCACTTTTTAGGGTCATACGTCCCCAAATAAGAATTATGTTCCCCAAAAGATTTTTTTTCAGCCTCCCAGCATTCCCAAGAGTGAGACACTGAAAATCTTTCAAACCTGAAACCTGTATATTTGCTGTGTTCTCATTCTCTTGGAAACTTTGCCTATCTCTTTTCTTCGGATGCCTAGACTGGATTTCTAAATGCTTGACTGAAGTGTTAAGTTATTGTAATGCTATATATTTGGGGACTGAAAGAAAATTTCAGAGGGTGAATCCTGCTTGGGAAACAATGCCTATTTTCTTTTGCCTCACCATAGCTTCACCTCTGCTCAAGCACACTGAGGTAGCATGTACAACATGGATGGGAAACATGCATCCCTCCAGATGTTGCTGGGTGGCAGCTCTCAGAAGCATTAGCCACGATAGGTACTAGTGAAGCATGTTGGAAACTGGAATTTAGCAAAATCCAGAGGGGTTATTCCTACTTCTACTGCGTAAGAGTGGGAAGAAAGTTATCTCAGTCTTAAATGTTCAGAACCAGGCCTTGAAAAAGTTACTTTTGGGGACTACAACTTTCAAAATTGCCAACATGGCATGGAAAGAAGATATGCGGCAGTAGCAATCACATTGTTCAAAAATAAAGTTTTTTTTTTTTAATGTAGTCCCTTAGAATTCTCATTTTCCATTTTAGAGGCAAGATATAAAGGCAGCCTTTGAAATAAGCTACAGGTTGGATTCCTGCCAGGTAAGCAATTTTACTAATCTTATTGTATTTGCAACCCCTCTTGTCTTGAGTTTTTTAAAAACATTTATATTTCATTTTAAAGATTAATCTTCAGCTTTGGTCAGACGTTTTCTTCGTTCTGTTAAAATGTGAATGCATTTGCCAATTATGCAGGGAACAGAGTACGTATATATGTTCTCCTTGTATAACAACTATGCTCAGTTTGTTAATGTTCCTTATTTCTGTTTAATACTCCTTTTCTTTTCGTTTTTTTTTAAACCCAGACAATATGAGTTTTGTACTCAAGTAATAATGATTTCTGTGTGATTTCCAGCTGTGATCCTTAATTAAATTACCATCACATTACAATGATTGTAGTATTTAAGACCCTTCCAATCTCCGGAGAGCTTTTCTGTGTAGTCGCTCTGATTTGCTTCAATAATTTCAAAGTTCAGCATTTTAATGGTAGCCCAAGTGTTTCTATCTAGGCAAAGAATAAAAAAAGGAAATAATCAGCAGATCCAGAAAGTTAGTACAAGGTAGAGAAGACCTACTGAAATTAGTGGAGTGCTTGATCACCTAACTTTAATGCCATTGATTTTCTTGACCTAGATCTTGTTAGTAATGTCAGCTAGACTCCTTGAACCAATTATTGAATAGTGAGTCAACACTTAAATAAATCCTATTGATTCAATGGGTCTGTCTTTAGTTGAGACAACCAGTAAGATTCATGCTGATGTGTCTTCTTGAGGAATTACTATGCTAGGAACCAATGGTTGGCTTCTAATCCATCAGAACATGCTATGAAAGCCATCCCACCCTATATGCAAGTATCTCAGAATGGCACACAATAAAACCAGTTTAAGACAATAAATAACAATAGCAATAATATTAAAAATACATTAAAACACCTATCACTTAAAACCAGACAATTTAAAACCAGTCTAACAGTTTAAAATAATTCTGACCGGAGCACATCTCTAAATTGGGTAAAATCAATTAGGCCTCCCCTAAAGAGCCCCATTTTAACTTCACACTCAAATGACACTGGTGTTGGTACTAAGTGGGCCTTCAAAGGGAGGGTATTCTTCAGCCATATATCAGAGTAAAGAAAGGTCTTTCCTTCTTGTTACCCACTAATGAGACACAGAGGAGGGCCCCAGCACTGGACCTGTGTTCTTGGGCAAATATATATAAGGAGAGGCACTTTCGCAGGTATGACAGTCTCAAGAAGTTTAGGATTTTAAATGTTATCGCTAGCACCCTGAATTCAGCTCAGATGTACTGGCAACTAGCGCAATTCCTTTAAAACCAGTGTTATGTGATTTTACATTTGAATGGCCGAAATCTTCTCATTCATTTGCTTGATGGGAGATGAGTCAGGAGCTTAGAGAGACTGAATACTGAATTGTTACTGAAGACAGAATTGTACTGCTTCTCTTCCACAACCCATTTGATTGGTAGTACATTATCATCTTTTGAGAACAGTGATGTGCACAATGGATTGGTTTTGTGAATACTTTGTTATGCACATATATCTCCTCAAAGGCTTCATCCATGCATGGATATCTAAGGAATTCAGTCTTTGCTAAATCTGATATAAAAGTTGGAAGAGGCCACAGGGGTCATCCAGTCCCACCCCCTGCCATGCAGGAACCCACATCAAAGCACTCCTGACAGATGGCCATCCAGCCTCTGTTTAAAAACCTCCAAAGAAGGAGACTCCACCACACTCCCAGGCAGCATATTCCACTGCCAGACAGATCTGACCATCAAGAAGTTGTTCCTGAGGTTCAGGTGGAATCTACTTTCTAGCAGCTTGAATCCACTGCTCCTTGTCCTAGTTTCTGGAGCAGCGGCAAACAAGCCCGCTTCCTCCTCAACATGACATCCCTTCAACTATTTAAACATGGCTTTCATGTCCACTCTTAACCTTCTCTTCTGCTGACTAAACATACCCAGGTCCCTAAGCTGCTACTCATAAGGCATGGCTTCGAGACCCTTCACCATTTTGGTCGCCCTCCTCTGGACATGTTCCAGCTTGATATGATATGATGTGATCCAAATACTCTGGAACAGCTGCCTCAAGCATGCTAGTCTCCATATGTTTTGGATGCCAGTGTCCAGTACTCCTGGCCACTGACTTTGCTGGCTGAGGGATATATGATGCTGAAATCCAAATAAATCCAGACAGCAATAGACTGGAAGAGGCTGACTAGCACAGATTTGTGGATTTCAACTTGATTATTTCCTAGTGGCTTCTTCTTCTAGCTTCCTAAATTATAGTTCTGAACTCCTTTTTTAAAGTGTCAAAATACATTTAGAAATATCTATTTTGAAAGAAAATAATAAGTTTAAAATATATATTTAAATGCGAATTTGTGTGCCAGTTTCAATTATTTGCAGATCAATGTGGAAATGGGATGGAACAGATCAACAGGTGGATATTTTCAAAACTGATACAGACCAGAAAGGTACTGTTTCACCCATCTCAGGGGAGTATTGCTCTAATAAGATTAGGTTAGTCTACTGCATTTGGTGCTGATCTTTACATCTCATTGACTTCAGTACTACTTAACACATTTTCTACACACTGGACTGAAGGAATGTCATTTTATTTATTTATTCCAGTGTTTGCCAGCTGTTTCTCTTTTGAAGCGTGGGCAAATTGTGCATATTTTAAAGTCTTACTGATTGCAGTGGGAAAAGGCTCACTGTCCTCTTAGCTGTCTTCTACTGTAATCAATGGGATTTATAAGTGCTTAATTTAGGCTGGATCAAGCCCTTTATCTTTTAAAAATGTAATTGGTCTGGATTCCAACAGTGCTTTTACAAAAATGGCTAAATTCATTCTATACCTTTTCTCCCCTCTTTTCTTCCCCTGCATACAGTACTAAATAAGTGATAGATGGTTCAATGCAGAATTAGAGGCAGACTTCAGAACCAATTGTAAATGTTGGATCCATTATGACTCCATCTCCAGCCACCCTATCTCTTTTTCAAGCTTACTGTACATGTGAAGAAAGTTGTTGGATTGCAGGTCCCATCAGTACTGGACTTCATAATGAAAAATAGAGAATAAGAAAACTGAAGGGTTACATATTCCAGATCCTTGGTTTATTGAAAAAAAGCATGTAGGTAGTTCAAGATCATGCAGTGAGTTTCATTGCTGAAACTGATGAACTCTGGATTTCCTAAGTGCTACTGGTTACAGTGATCAAGGGCTGAGTGAAGAAAGATCTAATAACTTCACAGACCTGCTTGTTACCATACCCTACCATACCCTTCTACCCCTCTTATGAGATATGTGATTTTCCTAAACTGGACTTATTAATAACTGGAGAACATGATCAACATCACACTGATTGGAGAACATGTTTTGGGGTCAAGCTGACCTGAGACATGTTCAGGATCATAAATCCAGAGACGATTAGGTGGGAAACCCTAACACTGATGAGTTTGTGCTAATCCTTTTACCATTCCAGGCTCTTTGTATTTTTGAATACAATGACTGCCCAATCCCTCAATCTTATCCTATGGAGACCATCCCTATACACCTGTCATCTGCAAATGGCACAGCAGGGTTTACTCACAAGGCAAGAGTGGGAAAAATGTCCAAATAGAGTTTAGGTTCTGAAACAAACAAATCCAAAGGGGAAATCAAAGTCATAATCAAACAGGCAGAGGTTCAAGGTAGTCTAGATACAAGAGAGCACAAGGCTTCCAGAACTGTAAAGATCAGTTACTGACCCTGAAAGTAAAGGGCCAGCTGAAAGCCTTTTATCTACTGATGCTGTCACCACAGGTGTTCCTTCATTAGGAACTTCATTACTTAAATGCTCTGAGTGGTGCAGCTCCTCTCTCTGACATCGTCTCTCTTGCATGGTAAATGTTTGTGTTATCTCATCCTCTAATATTTGTTCCCCTTGCTCCAGCCCCTGCTGTTGCTTGTTATCTTCTCCTGAGCAAGCTTCTGGGGAAACTCCTTCCTCTGGGGAAACTTCTGCCTTAGATTTAGAATCCTCCTCCCCTCACTACCAGGGTCTCCAAGGCAGGGCATGACACTACCCTACCTGACCAGACAGTAAGAGATCATCATGAGTCCCATCAATGTTTTGTCACTCCGGAGTTAAGCAACCAGTCCATTCCAGATGTCTTTGTCAATCCTGTGGGAAATCCATTACAGTTTTGTCATCACACCTCTTCAAGGTGTGAAATAGGTTCTAAAAACCCTAGCTTTGACTCCAGCCTTTTGTAGTATGTTGGATATAGCATGCTGTATGTGATGTCCCAGACTCCTGTTCCTCCATGCTATCCTCAGATGCTGTCTGAGTTCCTCCACTGTGACCCCTTCTTCAGGACTGGCAATTATCACCCTTTCCACCCAATCTCTCTGTTCAACCTTCCTTGCCTTATTTTCTGAGAGCCTTGTATGGTTCTTACGAGTGTCTGATTTCTTGTGAGTTTGTCAATTTGAATAAAATATTTTGTTTACCTTTAACTGGAGTCCTCTCTACAGTTAGTACTGGTATACACAGATGAACCTCCATTAGTCTCCTCTTGCAGGTCTCCATTGAGTTATACATCCCTCAAATTCTAAGAAGATGCTGGTATTGTGGGTGGAGCCCAACATCCCCTACCTCTTAAGGTAATAGGCCCCTAAGAGCTATGAAAATGTTGGTTGATTTGGATGATTTCTCAAGGGACAGAGAATTTAACAATGCTTCTTGAGAGATAGGAATTTACTCAAAACAGTAATAGAATAATAATTTTATCTTTTTTAATTCCTGATTTATTTTAAAATTTTATTTAGAGTCTCTCTTGATTCTCTTACAAGCAGTGACAATGATCTCATGGATTGTGTTCTCTCTCCTCCCCACCTCTGGAATGATTCTACATCATCATGTAGGATCATTCCAACATGGTGTGATAATATGGAGGCCATCACTGACCTCAGCATCTATCTTGCTGGAAGAAATCCAGGACTGTGAAGCTCTAGGTCAGAGGTATGTAACATGGATCAGAATTTTGCTTCATTTACATTTTTTTGCTAAACTGAAAAAAAAATGTATTTCTCTGCACTTTTTCTCTGGAAAAAAAAAGCAAAAAAGGCATATATTTGTGCAAGGTGTGTATAAAAATGTGTAACTAGGGAAAATTGAGCACAGCAAATTAAGCATAGATTGGGATTTTTTTTTTTAAATAACCATATAATGCTGTGGAAAGCAGATGGACCAAACTGATGTTTGTGAGAATGTGGAAATGACATCTAACAGAGATGTTCTCAATCTATATTATCCTTCTCTTCTTCCTCCACCTCCTGTCTCTCTCCCACTCTAGGACACAGCATAGATAAAATACAGCTACCCAATCTGTCAAAGATACTTAAAAACCATTCCATGAATTATCCTATTAAAAACTTCATTAATTTAAAAATAGTTTAGAAACATTTAAAATGAAGACTTAACCCCCTCCCCCTAAAACAGTGTTGTTGTTGTTTTTTGGTGGGGGGGGGGGTCTTAATTTTCTGTGATTTTAGCACTGTTTTTCAAAAAGTCTGTCAAGCTTGGTTTTAAATGTGTTTTAGTCTGGGGCTATGGTGGGCTGGCAGACAATTAACAAATGCTGTGAGAAACTACTTACAAAGCCCCCATTACAGGACCATTTCTCAGCAGCCAGTTAATATTCAAAATTCTCTCTAGACAAAGAGAAAGCCTTTTCCAGCAAGAGGAAGGAGATTATAGAGGGAGCCAGCCTAGCTTCTTGTGGTGGGGAAGAACCCAGGACCAGCTATTCTGTGAGGAGGAGTGAGGCAGCCACCTTGGGCAGGACATTTTTGGTGACATGAAAAAACACCCGAGTATTAGTTACTGATTGTATTATACAGTCAGCCCTTCATATTTCCAAGTTTTACTTTCATGGATTTGATTATTTCCAATCCCTGCCTTCCTACCTCAAGCACTTCTTTTCAGGGAAACCTTCCCCCTCAGTCAGGCCATGCAACCCTTTAAAAACCCACCTATGGTCCTTTTCCTCTTCTCAGCACCACAAATGCTCTTCTGAAGCCACCCCCCCCCCACATAACCAAGGAAGGAGATGAGCAAGACAGAGGAACTATAGGGTCACCATGCCAACTTACTTACTTCCCTTCTCCTTTCTCTGAGCTGGGCCATTTCCGCACTACACTGTTATAGTGCTATTTTTCCACTTTCAATCAACACCCTATGGAATTCTGGGGTTTGCAGTTTAGGGAGGTGCATTTAGAATTCTCAGCCAGAGAATGCTACAAACTCCAGAATTCCATAAGATGTTGAATGTGGAATAATAGCACCATAACAGTGTAGTGAGGAAATGGCCCTGGTTTGGACCCTTGGTGCCCGCTCTCCCCACTGTGCTTCAGCCTCCTTGCTGCAGACACACACACACACATACATTTTCATATTTAAGGTTCTTTTGCTTTTGCAGGGGTCCTATGCCCCTAATACTACCAAACGTGGAGGGCCAACTGTATTTTTTACTGAAGAGTAGGCTTGTGGAGTTTCTGCTATAGATAGCAAAATAACTTGACTGAGATGCAGTACACCTTGATGTTTGGAGTGGACCCATTTGCTATCCTGCTTCAGGGAGCAAAACGTCCCATGTCTTAAGCAGAAATAAAGCAATCAGCCTCCATACAGGCTAGCAGCAATGGCTACAGCACTGCCTTCTCTCCTGCAGCCGTGACCCTGCAACATTATTCTTCCCGCCAGAGTGAAACAATGCTTTGTAATTTTCTTTCTGTAGCCAAAGCTGCTCTTCACTCTAGATCCAATTTAGAGGAATGTGGAAGGTGGGGGGCAGGAAGAGAAAAGGTGAATGAGAAGGGCAACATTTCTAGTCTTTTTCAATTGACCCCATGACCTGAAGGTATCAAGTCTGCTTAAACCTATTCATTCCTGTCAGCTTTAATTAGAAAGGCCAGCAGTGCATCTTCCAAAAGCAGTGTTTCCCGATGCACATACGCACCTCGAACGGTGGCCTGCAGACCTGCTTTAATTAAGAGAGCAACATGCCCTCTCGTACACTACATTAAATGGAGCCGTCGCACAGCTTTGTCCCCAGGCCTCCTGAGCATGTGCTCTGCCAGAGGAGTATATGAAGCAGATTGACAGCTCCTGCTGGCTGATATCCTTGTTTTGCAGTCTACTGATTCCATGCCAAGGACTGCATGAGGAAGAATGTCTCGGGGTGTGAAATTTTTCAGGTAGATCAACCTGGAATTTCCAACCCCGAGGAGCTGCTTTGTTCTTGAGGGACGTGGGGACTGTATCATCAGAATGCCTTCCTGTTTCTCCTCACTCAGAGCAGTGATTTAAAGAATTTTTACATACAAAAACGGGCATCATGAAACAGATATGACAAAAGAGGGAGAGAGAGAGAAAGAAAGAGAGAGAGGAAGGAGGAAGTGGCAGCATGCCAAATTTGAAACTACAGTTGGTTCTTCCTGAACATGGTTTGGGGCTGTTTGCTTCTTCTGCACCCTGCTAACAGATATGGACATGCATGAAAGGTGGTGAGAAGTTGAAGACCATATCCATTTTTTCTCTCTCTTCTTGTGGTTGTGAGTATGTCCACTGTATAGCACCATCAATGTGCTTTCCTAGAACTTTCAGACCAAAGGCAGGGATAGATGAATTCCAGCCTTGTAGAGGAGGAGGAAGGGTGGCTGAGTAACTGTAGTTACTCATTTGTTCTGAGCCAGTCAGAGTGTTTTCCAACCTCTGTCTCCTATCAGCAAATAAATATTCTGTAATGGGGGTTTCTAAATGTTGGCATATGCTGAGGCCCTTGGGGATCTTCCTAGACCCCAACCTCTCCTGGGAGACAACTGTGGAACTCAAAGAAAGTGTTGTGATTGAGAAATGAAATTTCGTCTTGAGAACCTGTTTGAGGGACTGAGAAGCTGTGGTCCTCCCTTCAATGTCTGACACTTAGCTTTGCTAACTGCGGCTAATGGAAGCTGATGCTCAACAATTTGATTCCTCACGCCTATATATACAGTCCCCTTACAAACCTTGGGGGATGTTCTGGTCATCAACACTCCCATTAACATCTTCACGTTTTATATCCATCCATCCATCCATCCATCCATCCATCCATCCATCCATCCATCCTACTAACTTTGCATTCATCCCACTTACCTGCTAACTTCTTTCTAAAAAGCTGTAATTCAACCATTTTTTATTTTATCCTAATGTTTTACAAGTTCCTCATTGTTTTTCCTTCCCTTGCTGCTGTTTCAAGAAGGAAGGTCCCTAGCTTGTGCCTGTGGAAGAAATGGTAACTCATAATCCTTTCTCCTGATCACTGTAGATTCAGTGAGTTTGTGGCTATATATAGTTCAGGTTAATATTTACTTTTCCCCCACTAGAAGTGGTTCACAGAAAGATAGAATTTTTAGGAAAGTGGAATTAATCAATAAACACAAATTCAAATATTGCAGGGAGGTTATGCTTTGCTTTAAAGGAGAATCATCACCTATGGGAGCTTCCAAGGCTGGCTATTTTTCTTCTTTGGCTATCTTCTTTTTTTCCTTCAGTGTGGTGTCTAGAGGCCTGGAGCAAGTGCTGTGAAAACTGATATGGGGGACAGCCCCCCAGTGCTTCATATACCTAAAAGAAAGCAAATGTTCAGATAAAGGAAACCTAACACATGGCACTGCTTCAAGGTCTTTTATTATGTCTCTATGCCTCTGCCTGCCTCTCTCGCTCTCTCCCTCCCTCCCTCCTTCCCTTCCTCCCTCTCCCTCACAATAGGCAACAACTAGAGCTTTCCCAATTATTGTGGCTCTTTCAATGGCCTCCAGATGACATACAACTTGTTCATCAGTATGAAAAATGTCCCTGCTTGATTCATAAGCATTTCCTTTACATAATGAATCACTAGACATAATTAAGCACCACAGGAGGTATTGCCTAACAGGTTTTTAAAAACCGTTTTCTTAATTCAGCTTCAAACAGCTGATACAAGTCAGTCGTGTATCCTTAATTCCCTTCATAACATTAATTCAATCATTATCGCTTTCATGGGGATCAGTTTATATGAACTTGCTGATCACTGTGGAAAAAGCCAGTGTTTCGGATCCCTTTTTTACACCTGGCCTTTAGAACATACACACACACAAACGCATGATTCTGTGGATTTGCAGCACACCAGAGGCATTTCTATTGTGTGAACAGCTGGGCATCATCTATCTAATGGCAAATCGTTGGGGCCCTGCCAACCTAACTGCCAAACCCATTCCCAACCAACAAAAGGGTTCAAAGTATCCTTACATTTGCAAGGGAGGAAGTTGGATAGCAAACTAGACATACTTAGCTCCATCTATGGTGGTCTCTCGGCTTTGCTTCTAGTGATCTCTTTCTCTCCTCCACCAGCACCAGTGGGTACCATCCACCACTATTATACAGCACCCAGTGATACATAAAACTATAATCAGACTCTTTTTTTTTTCAATTTACTGTGTGTAACTTTTATTCACAGTGCAGTCCTAGGCTGTTTTAGTGTCTAAAACTAGACTCAGGCCATTTCTGCACTATACTGTTATAGTGCTATTATTCCACTTTCAATATCCTATGGAATCCTAGTGTTTGCAGCTTAGGGAGGAACATTTAGAATTCTCAGTCAGAGAGCTCTTTGGCCTCAGCAAACTACAAACCCCAGAATTCCACAGGATGTTGAAAGTGGAATAATAGCACTGTAACAGTGTAGTGCAGAAATGCCCTCAGACTCACTGGATAACCACAGGTTGACCATTTTCTGCCTTGCTGTTGTTATATGCCATAACATTTGCTTTGAGTTAAAGTAACCCTATGGCTGAAAGACCTCAAAGAGACCTCACAAAGGCCCTACTCAGAGCCTTTTTGTAAATTCAGAGCCATGACTTCCTTGAAAGACCCTACTTATCTACAGTGAGGTCTTCAACCAACACCCATTAGTTGCTTCTACCAATCTATCAATGAATTGAGATAGGAAAATAGCAAAAACTTCATTATTCCTCCCTGGAGAAGTCAGACACTGCCAAGGAGAGTAAGCAAGCAGCTTCTGGCAGTAATGGCATGGGCCGTGCACAAGGGCTCAGTATTCACAGTTCAGTATTCAGAATTGCCTGTAGCAGTTCTCATATATAGAATGGATAACCAATATAGACAGTGGGATGTTCCTCTAGATATCTTAGCTGTCTCTCCCTGGTTCCTGGGTCAAATAGCTTTAACTGTCTTTAGCATTGCAGCCTTAATATCCTTATCTTTATTCAGTGAAAAATACAATTTCCTATCCATGTATAGCCATTGCAACTTACATGAACATTTTGCCAAGGAGTCTCAAAATTCTAATCCATCCTTTTCTGCTTCAAGAAATTGATTCGGTCATTTTCTCTCTCCTGTTTTGTTCCTTGTCAATGTCAATCTTTCTCTCCTTCCTTCTCTTTGAGTCTTGTAAATATTTCCCAAGAGAAGCAGCAAAAAAAATGGTACGATGAATATTCATACATTGCTCTGATCTCCAAGTTCTAAAATAGAACTGTCTATTGTGCAACACTTGGTTTTTAATTTTAAACTCTTTGCTATACTTTCAAGCTGTATCCAGAGCACTTGGTTAGTCTTTCAAATGATTTTCATTTAATGTCTCAGAAATCAATTGCAGCAGACTGCCCTAAGGAATTATAATTCAATTCTTTCTATTTGGTTAGATTATTTCCCCTTTCAAACACATGTTATTCTAGGGAATGATATTTCATATTTTTATTAATCCATCAGACAGCCTAAATCAATAAAGCTTAAACTTCGTAAGTTTTTTGCAGTTTTTTGCAAACTGCAAAAGCAATAAGAGTCAGGTGGACTAGCTTCTTTGCAAAGTTTATTTCTTAGGTTGAAATTTGTAGTTCCAGAAATGTCAAAAGTGGTCTTTAAATTCAACGGCTGAGATCCTGTTCAGAACCAGAGTAGCATAACTACACTGATGTAACTCTGGGCCATTATAGAGAGAACCAAGTTATCTAACCTGGTGGGGCAAGGGCAGAGTTGTGTTTATGTCTCTTTTCAGGATCAGCTGAGCGAAAACTTGTGCAAGGAGGTCTCAAAGACTCCTTATGCAAATTGCTAAATGCTAATATTGCCAACTACTTTCAGAACTGGCTGATTACACAAACATATATCCCCAACAGGATTCTAGTTAGTGAGTAAAGTAATTGATGAGTAAAGGAAATAGATGCACAAGATGTGTCTTAAGCTATGGCTAGGAGACAACTGTAGTCCACTTTTGTGTAGTCCTTGAAACCAGAATGTAAATGCTGAAGAACTATAGGTCCTCCTTTTTTTTTGATAAATCTTCCTATTGAATTTTGACAGAACAAAGGACACACATTTGTTATATAGACACAGCTCTTTTTATCAACTATAGATTGATAAATATTATATTTCCTCTCCCTGCCCCCCTCCCCCCTCTCTATATATACATGTGGTTGTGTGCCTGCAAGTTGTTTCTGACTTATGACCATCCTAAGGTGAACCTATTACAGGGTTTTCTGGAGCACCCAAGGACACCCAGTGGGTTTCCATGGCCTAGTGGGGAACTGAACCCTGGTCTCCAGGGTCACAGTCTAATGCTCAAATCACTACAAAAAAAATTGCCTTAGTTTTCTTTGTAACAATTTCAGAGTGAAATTCAGGTTGTACTTTAACTGCCATCACAACATCCAAAGGAATTCTGGGATTGGCAGTTTAGGAAGGGGTATTTGGAATCCTTACCGGGAGAGTTCTAGTGCCTCAGCAAACTGAAAACTCCAGGATTCCATACAAAGTTGCCATGGTAGTTAAACTGGAATCATAGGACTATAACTGTGTAGTGTGAAAGCACCCAGATCCTTTTGTTAGGGAAGGCTGTGCTGCATTTTTATCTTTCTTGTTATGTTTTAATTGATTTTATACCTTTAAAAATAGTGTTTTAATATGATTGTGTTTTTTTAAAATTGTGTTCCTACTTTGTTATCACAAGGTTTTTAGCTCTTTCTTGTTTCACCTTTGTTGTAAGTTGCTTTAAATCCAATGTGTCGGGTCCTGTTTATATATTAAGTAAATAAATACAGTCCAGCCCTGAGAGGGCTTCTAACCTGTATCTCAGAGAAGCTGAAGGAGGTGCAATAATAAAATCAAGAATGGATCTGACCCGCCCTCATGGTGGATCCACCAGCTGTCCCGGGATATTTTTAAGCATAGTCAACTGCCATAGATGCATATAGGTACACTGAATTTTAGCTTCAGTGTACAGATGCAAAAAAACCCTAACTTCCCTGTAATAAACATGAAATAGGAACCAGCAATGAGCAAAGCAAATCATCAGTGTCTGGCCTGGGGGAGCTGCCAGTATGATTATGGCATGGTATTCCTGTTACACTTGTACCATGTTAGTTTCTTGGGTGAAAAGTGGTTTAAAACAAAGGGTTAAATCAAACTTGATGCCATTCAGTCATTGGCAATTGTATGCATTCCCCCCCCCGTGCAAATATCAAGGGTGATCCAGATTGTGGCCATGTCACATGGCCATGTTATATGGTGCAGAAGCAAACAAAGACAAGTGAAGCGAGCAGGTATGGCTTTTCTTTTTCTCCCCGCCTCAAACAGGTAGAAGAACTATACAAACAGGATGCTAAAAGGGAAAGTTCACTTGCTCAGCACATTCTTACTTTCATACCTTTTTCTGCCCTCACACTGAAAAGCTGAACCATCTAAGAAGGCCACTGCATACAAATTAACTACTTTTATGCCTCTGGGCAGATGTTAACATTTGGCTATGATGCTGTCAAAGACTCTAGTGGCAGAGGCCAAACCCTCTCCAGCTCCCTGATCACAGTATACTGGTCATGTTAGCTCGAACTGATGGGGACTCCCATCCCAAACACCTGGAGAATATCTGGTTGTGTAAGCTTAAATTCTCGATTTATTCCTTGTGAAGGCCGGTACAGTATTTCTGAGACCTCACTATATTTATGACTTGGAAACTTTTTGTAGTAAATGAAAACATCATTTACTGAAAAATATGACCATGGAAAGAAAGGAGAACTAGGCCTGTGAAAAAAGATAAAAGTATAAGAGCTTAGAGGGGAAAAAATAGACTCTTAATATAACCAAGAAACTGAGCAAACAGTGTTGTTTGTTTGCTCATTTAATATATATATATTGATTTGCAGCTCTTAAGTACATAATATGTGCAGCAGTCATTTTGTCAAAGCAAGTAGTGAAGATTTACTAATGTAAAAATATGGCTGATACTTGCAGCCGAATTGCTGATAAAAATGAATAAGCCATGAGCCTTCTGGGTAACCTACAGACAAACATTAGTGGAAGACCATTTGCCTTTAGTGCTTATAAACGATCATTTGAGGTGAGCATTATTTATGGGAACAATTAAGTTATAGCACTTCTTTCCTGGATAAAGGGCTCCCCCCCACCCTCTTTTGTCTCTTCTGCAGCCTAGTCTTCTTAATCATAGAAGGTTCTACAAACTATTTAGAACACAGGAACAGAAAGAATTCTGTGACATGGCAAATTACAATCATAAAGGTGACCTGGAAGTGTTATTTTTGTTAATGATGTCCCAGAGATTTAAATGGACTAACTGTATTGTAGGGTTTCTATAACTGGGATTCAAGACAGCTTAAAGAAAGAAGGGTACACAACTCTAAGGTGTCATCACTTTTCCCTAATATGAAATTATAAACAAATTTCAAGAGTCTGGCACAGCTAGAACCCTTTGGGAATTCTGATGAAAATTCAAATAATTGTTATACAATTTGCTAAACATTGAGTGAACTTACACAAGTTACTCTCCCTCAGTCTAAGAGGAAGGTAGGGACAAACTGTATTCCCTTATGCCCCGTGAAACCTCATGATATGACCACTCTAAGATGAACCTAAATTGGAGACAACTTGAAGGCACTTAACAACAACAAAACAGAAACAATAAAAACAAGATGAAGTTATTTCCTATCTCAGAATACATAAATGCATGTGCAGTGGAGCTCCACTGACACATTCATAAACAGAAGATGGCCATTCGACAACAGCCAGACAATTTATCCATAAATATAAGGAAGCGTACATATATAGATAACAACAATGCAATTCCAGTTATTGAATCCTATTTAGGTTTTTGTCTGGAATGTCAAGAGTGAACACATATATACTTTTCAGGCCTATAGGGTCATTTATCAGAAAGGTACAGAAAATACTATGTTCAGGTATCCTTGCATTCATAACTGTAACAATTCTCTTTCTCAGAGCACTTTGTTGTTGTGTGCCTTCAAGTCATTTATGACTTACGGCAACTCTAAAGCAAACCTATCCTGGGGGTTTCTATGGCTGTGTGTACGTGATGTGCCCAAGTTTACCCAGTGGGTTTCCATGGCTGAGCAGAGAACTGAACCCTGGTCTCTAGGGTTGCAGTTAATACTCAAAGCACTACACCATGCTGGTTCTCTTTCAGAGCACATCTGGCCAAAATTCAGCAGTTTGAAGCCACTTATTTTTGACATGAGAGTTAGGCATGCGCTTTAAGCCACTCCGATCTCAAAACAAGCTAATCATGTACAAATATATCCTTATCTGTTCCTTTGAAAATGGGGGACACACAGAATGCAGAAATTTGTTTGGATTGTGTCCATCATTTTGAGCAGTAATACATGCTCTCACAAACAAATGAACTGAAGAGTTTCATTTCTGTATATCCAATGTTTTATCTCTATGACATCATTTTCCCCAAATTTTGAATTTGGCAGAGTTGGACTGTACTGAGTGTGCCTTCCTAGTGCAGATGTGAGAAAATATTGCTAAAGATGAAGATGAATGGAGTTGCTTCCTTCAGTTATGTACATCTCTTATACTTGACAAAATAAATTCACACCAGTGGATCAGGTTTCAGAGAAATACTCCATATATTACTTGCATGATCCTTTGGATTTGTTCCAAGGACCTGCAGAAAGTACTTTTCAGCAAGTGTAGTTTTACTTCCCTTTCTTTCTCCCAAGTTTACCTTATGAGCTTCATCTGACAAATGAGCTTCATCCGCACAACTATCACAGTTACTATTCCTGCCATTCTTTACATCCCCAAGAAACAAGGAAATTATTATGTGTTGCATATTTATATCTATCTGTTTTGGATCCAGTTTTGCTGGTTGAGGTGATAACTATAAAGATTGAAGGCAACATCTTTTAATCATTCCAGGAGAGCAGTGTGTCAGAAGCAAGGAGTATTTGGACTGTAGGCTTCACGCCTTCTCCAGCCGTTTTTGATCCCTTGCTGCTCCTCTTTGCCAGGTACGAAAGAACAGGCCTTTTAATGCTCGAGGAAAGTACTGCCAACATTCAACACTACATTTGGAAGTATTATGAGATGTTCTGTCTGGCCAATCTACAGTGCTCTATGGTGCAAAAAAGCATTCTGGTACTTTCTTGCACCACTGAGAGGCACCCAGGTTACAGATATATTTCAGTCAACTAAGTCAATGTGCTCTTGGATATTAACAAAAATGTTTGTACCAGAGGCAGAAATAACATGGAAAGAATAAGGACAGTTTTTTTACACAGAGCTCTCTTTGGGTCCTGGTCTGGCAGAAAGGCAACAGATAGATAGATAGATCTTTTGTCATTTTTTAAAAAATTAACATCTAACAAGGTGCATATGTGAAATTAAACAACCAGCTCAGGTAAATGTTGTTTCTGTTAAAGGAAGAATCTCATTCTTTCCCAGTTTCATTGCATTGTTTACTGAAGACAGAGTGCTGCAACCTGATGCTGAAACCCTGTTTTACCATCTTCCCAGAGCTGATGTTGCTAAAAAAAAACAAAAAAACTTGCAGCTGACAAAGGAGGAAAAAGGGGGCTGGGCAGCAGGTGTAAAAAGCTTGCTTGCTTGCTTGCTTGCTTGCTTGCTTGCTTGCTTGCTTGCTTGCTTTCTTTCTTTCTTTCTTTCTTTCTTTCTTTCTTTCTTTCTTTCTTTCTTTCTTTCTTTCTTTCTTTCTTTCTTTCTGTGTGTATGCGTCTGTATATAAAAAGGAGCTACTTTTCCAGAGGCTTTCTTAACTGAATTATGACTGTACTGCTGAATTTTGGCCCCAAGTACTTTGGATATGACTTCTGCCACCAAATTTCTTTAGGTTAGTATGAAGTGGGATAGTTTGGCTGCTCCAAAAACAGAAGGGAGATCCTCCATTAAAAGCTCACCCCCAATCTAGTAAAAAAATAGGAAGGGTTTTGTCAGCATCAAAGGAACTGCAGGAAGGAAGGGATTCAATAAAATGGCTGTCTAGCTCTTTTGCTTCAACACACAAAATAGGTAAAGTTTTTAAAAAAGTAAAAATAGACAGCAGCAGTTAAGACCGCACAGAAGAACTTATTAGAGCAAACGTCGTCCTTTGGGAAATACATTGCTGGTATCTCTTGTTGGCCTGGAGTGATTAGTTAAATCCACCTCAGGGAGGTATCCAATAGTGGCAAAATCTCTCTCTCTCTCTGTATGTATATAGGTGTTATATGGAATGTAATCTCACAGGGAGCTTGTTTGCTACTCTTACATTAACTGTACCGTAAAGCTCATCTATTGAGTCATGACTACCTAAGCACAGAAGTTTTATTTAATCGTCTGCCTCTGATGTCTGTACATGGATAAGTGCTGAAGTTGGCTTAGCTGGGAAAATGATGAAAAAGCTGCTGTCTAAGCTTTGGACCATAAAAATAAATCTGACTCAATAATGGAAATCTTAAACATAGATACATTCGTAATAATTCAAGAGTTGCTTGCCCTTAGCAGTCTCTAATGACAGCCTGAGAATTAATATTATCAGGAGGGGGGATGGATATAGAGTTGAGTTTTACTTTGTTGATTTGTTAGATAGAAACATCCAGCAGCTGGATCCTGGTGCAGAGGACACACAATAAGGTCTCTTTCATATTAAACAATTACAGTGCTTTGATCTCATTTTAATTTTCATGGCACCGTTATGGCCTGCCCACCCTCCCAATCTTGATATGGTTTAATTGGCAAAATATGATTTAATTGGCATTGATATAAAATGGACATTGATGTGACTGTAAGGCTAAGGGGGCAGAGGAGAAACACCGGTCGAACACATGTGCTGCAAAGTAGGTCAGAGATCCCCTCTAGGTGTAGCTGGGTCACTGTCAGGAAGTCATGGGGTAACTCCTAAAATACTAGGCTGAAGCTAAGCTGTAATGACTCTGCTGTCAGACAATAGCGAGTGACAGGAAGCTCCCACCAAGTTACTGATGGTTTTAAACCTTCTTCTGACTTGTGAATTTCTCTCATTGTCCACACACCCGTCCACCATTACAGAGCTATTAGGACAGCCGTTAATTCTTTGTCACCCAACACATTGCCCACCCTGCAACCCTCATTGTTTACTCAGCTGGAGAGCCGTTCACACCCATGCCGCCCCGGTAGAAATTAGGTATTAAAACTCCCCAGTTTTGAGCAGTTAAATGCAATATCACACTTTCTGAACACTGCATGTCACTCTGACTCCCGAACAAGTACTATCCTTAGGCACAAGTCTAAACCATATCACTGTTTCTTTGCTGCTCTCTGGATTGGTAATTATCACCCAATTCCTGAAACTCCACTATCAATCTTTACTCCCTTTTCCTTTGGTTAACCTTGTGCGACTGTTTGGATCTTGTGAGTACATGATTTAATTCTCCTAATAAGACATTTTTTAGGTTACTTCTTGAATCTCTGGCTTGTTTTTTTCCCTACACAGAGCCCTGTAAACATTGGTGTAAGATTTCATTAGGTTACCTCCTTAGGTTACCTCACAGGCCTCCAGGTTTGAGCTAAATATTTCCCTACCATCACATGGCAGTACTGGCATTGTAGATGGACCCCCTGAGTCACCTGTATTTGGGGGTAACAGCACCATCGAATAGTATCCTGGGAATGTAGCTGGATGAGGCCTTAGAGGTCTCTGACAGGAAAGTCACAGAACTACCTCAGGGAACTACCATTCCCAGAATTCCACAGAATAGAGGCATGACTGTAACATACCCTTTTACTATTCCAATTAGGTAAGGACAGTCCTGATTAATTCTCTATTATCCCACTTTTTCAGCTGGTTCCCAGTTTCTCTCTCCTTTTGTCATTTCCCCGCTTTGTCCTCACCTCACCTCAGTTGCTCCAAACTAAGTTCAAAGTGCAAAAGTATTTTGCACCTAGTTAATAGTGGGAGGAAGAAGAAAGAGATGGAATCTTGCCATTCCAAATAGGTTCAGGGAAAAATATACTGCTGCAACCTCTCCTAGCTTGTGTATTCTTCCACACTAATAACTTTTGCTATCCTGACCCATGCTTAGAAGTTGCTTGCTGAGACACGTGTCTCAGTTTTTATCTGTGAAATGTTGGATGATACAAAGTGCTATAATTGTGTGGTGCCAAAGAGACCTGACAACAGGGGTTAAACCAAGTCCTTCTCCAAATCTTTCCCTCTGACATTTTCTAAAAGACCATGGCCCCTTCTCCATGATACCATCAAGTGGTAGTATTTTTTATACAGGTAATTTTTATAAAGGTAATGAGAGTTTGAAGCTAAAATATGCTGATATTTTTGTTCCTTGTCTTAAGGACTTCTCTGAAACTGACTATAGTTTTTTAGGTAAAAGTGGCTTTCACCCATCCTTGGTTTAGAATTAAAGACTTTTAAGAATTCTGAGCCTGGGGATTTGTTTTGGGTAGCAAAACTGAACAGCAGTCACATCTGGTGAGTCTTTTTGTTGTTGTTTGTTACTGTTGTTCAAGAGAAGGACAGCAGTCTTTTTATCACAAACCACCCATAGATTCATACCAGTAGATTTAGATCTACTTTGTGCTGATCTTAGTATAAACCTTTCACCCAATTATAAAAAGCTTAGTACATTTATGATATGAGTTTTAATTACATACTAGATAGATTCTGCATCCTTTCCCACATGAAGGAGAAAAATGGCCAGAAGAATTGCTCTCACTCTGTCTTGGTTTCATGTTGTTATCTCTGGAACCATCCCATAATAGTGATATGACATTAACTGAACCATAAGAAATTAGCCTACTACACACCTATAGCAATAACTGAGCATCAGGGATAAACAGCCATGAGTCTGAGATGGAAAAGTCACATCAGCCCAAACTCTTGACATATATCATTGGAAAATGCCTTTGGAGGAAATTAGAATCATTCTAATGAAGTGTACTTTCTTTTCTAAATTAGTTTTAGATGTCAGAACAAATATTAGGAAATTAGGGTTAGGAGGCAGGTGCTCTAGCTAAACAATTAATTAAAAGATGGAGCAATCCCCTGTAACTCAACAGGAAAGATTAGCATCAAAACAGCTGTTCCCAAAATAGTAATTCACACTCCAGGTTAGGTACTGTACTAGGCATCCTACATTCATAATCATCATCATTCACAAATACCTTAAGGAGTCAATACAGGATTGCTGTTGGGATTAAACAGGAGAGGGAAACCATATGCTTTGGGCATGTGCATTCATAGTGAAGTACAAATAAAAGCCCAACACTGTTAAGATTAACAAACTATGATTCGCAGACCCTTCCAATGGTATTCTCATTAGATCACTAACTTGTTCTGCCATCAGTTTTTCACTGATGGTAAAAAACTACACTTCTATGAAAATATCACAGGAAACCCCTGAGAATGACTGCCATATGATTCGCAGGGCAATATGCAGAGGAAAATAAAGGACAAATGGCAATAACTGAAGGAAAAGACGTTCTAATATCCTCCAGAGATACACAAGAAATATTTTATTGCAACTAAAAAACAAGCTACCATAATGTGCTTTCATGTATGTCATTTTTGAAATGAATATGCTAAGTAGATAGTCTATGCGAGGATGCCAGTTCCACAAAACTGTTTGTTAATGACAGTTAAGATAATGTTAAGTACCTGTACTTTTTATATTTCGATTTGCTTTTACTTCATTAATTACATCTTCCCACCTCAAATGTGTGTAAAATATCTGCCATCTGAGGCAACTCTCCATGCATCTGATGAAGTGGACTACAGTCTACAAAAGCCAAATACAACCTGGCAATCTGGAAAGGCAGATACTCTTGGATGGATAAGACTAGATAATATATCCTGTTACTTTTGCTGCAAAAGTTTGACAGGTATTCCTTTGACAGGTATTCCTTGATATAAGGGGGAAAAGTCTCAAGGGAAATGCCAGTCCAGTATGGCAGGGGTGTTTTCCCCCTAACACCACTGTAGTATTTCTCAACATAAATACTGTTAAGTTTCCCTGACAGAGGCCCTTTCCACACCAGGCAATTAGAACGGGGCAGTGCATCCTCTCACGGAAGTCGTCTGCACCTTGGAGCGGACTAGAGGCGGACTACTTACTGGAGATCCGCACCTCAGTCCACTCCAAAATGACCCCCCGTGGTGGTTTTTTAAAGACCACAAAAAACAGGTCTTTATTTTCCTGGAACACCATTGCGTTCCTGCTCTCTTGTGCAGATTCACAAGCTCGCACCAATGCAAGCCTGCAATCTGTGGAGGGTGGACTTTAGGCATGACGAGTTTCAGCGGTTGGTTGGGACCCATGACCAGACGGAAGCTGCCATTTTGGAAGCCAGAAGCTGCCATTTTGGAAAGCGGAGCAGTATGGATCTACAGACCTCACACTGCTCCGATTCGCCCTGGACCAAGGCGGAGCCTTGTGGAAGGGCTTCAGGGACAGTCTGCGTTGCTTCGGACCCCAGAAGAAGCAGTAGGTAATGGCACGGAGCGATTCCCTTGCCTTGTGTGGAAAGGGCCAGAGTTTATATTGTTGATGTAAATGACATTCCTCACTTACACATATTTAACTTAGTGAGACATACATGCAAAAATATAATTCAAATGCCTATACAATATACTCCCAAGACAAATAAAAGTAGTGTTAGCCCATCAAAGATTTATATTTCTTTATCATTGTTTGGACCTTGGTTCCCCAAAATCTACCTACCTTCATTTTTTGCCTTTTTCTACTTCCTTCTCTACCTTCTCATAAGGTAGGCACCTCAGGGAGCAGAGTATGGGATCAATGAATTTCACTGCTCTCCTCATCCGAGAGGACCATTGCAGCTGCTGTCTTGCATCTGCAGTTCTCCTAACTTGCACCACCTGCATTTTACCTCCTCTCTGGGCTTTGCTATGTTCTCCTCTCTTATTTGCACTTTGCTGCTGCATCTTCTATTGCCTTCCCTCCCTTTCTACACTTGTGACACTACTTTTCCCTCTTATGCACCTTGTCATGCCTATCTCTCTTGCTCCTTGAAACCTGCCACTGCAACTCTGTCCCTCACCTCACTCTTCCTTCCCTCTTCTCACTGTTTTGGCTTACCTTGCACATTGCATTTGCACTCCACCATTGCTCACCCTCCTGCCTCTTCTACTCCCTTCCTTACAGTGCACATAAGCTTGCCTCTTATAGTTCAGTAGTCTCACAGCTCCCAGTCCCATCTCTGTCCTTCACCTCACTCCCCTACCATGCACTCCTCACTTGCTTTTGCACTCTGCTGCAATCTCTTCTACTCTCTCCTTTCTTTCCCCTTCATTTCATTGCTTCATAGTGTGCTCTTCCTTTGCTTCTTGTGCTCTACCACTCACAATGCTCACTCATGCTTCCCTCATGCCTAAATTTCCCAGGTGCACTTGTTTGTTGCAGTACAATTTGACCACAGACTGCCTCTGGGTTTTCACCAATATCTGCGCTTTATAAGGGATAGAAGTGTTGCCCTAAAAGATAAGATAAGGACTTTTGGAGTTCCCCTGGAATGCCAGCATCTCTTTAAAATTTGAGGAATTATAGCTAAAAGGAGGCCTGCAAGAAGAGGGTAATGGCCGTATCTTGTCACCTGTATATATCAGTACTAACAGTAGAGAAGACTCCAGTTAAGAGTTAAAAGAACATTTTATTGGTAATTAACAGGCATACAAGAAGTCAGACACTATTTATTACTATTACATATCTACCTTTTTCGTCTGGCTCTACACTTATTACAATAAAATTACATCTTTTAGAAATTATGGTTGCTACTCCTCTTGATTTAGATGTACCAAATGCTTCCTCATAAGTGGCAACCCAATTCAATTTAAGTTCATTTCTTTTATCTCATTTTCCATGTGTTTCCTGTAAGAAAATTATATCAGCCTTAACTTTTTTTAATATTGATTCTATCCTTTTTCTCTATATTATTGACCCTAATCCTTTCACATTTAATGTTGACACTCTCAGTCTATTTTCCATTTTTCATATTTCCAGTCTCTTAATCCTACTTCCCGTTGGCTCTTTAGTGTAGTGCTCCCCTTCCCCTTCCCTCTTCCCCTTCCCTCCCTCCCCATTTACCCCTCCCCCTACCCACACATACATTTGTCCCCCCCCTTCCCTCCAAAGCATTCTTGCTTTGCCACAACCACAAATGGTCTTGGGGTGGGGTAAAGGTATACCAACTCCAGGCATAGAGACTAACACCTTCTCCCGATTATTTTTCTTTCCCATATTTTTTTCCTCTTCCCCCTCCCTTCCTTCCTTTTATCTTTTTACTTTATCTATACATAGATCTATCTCTATCCATATACAGAAATATAAAGATATATTCTAATCATTAGTCATCAACCTTTCTCCTCCTTTGTAAAATTCTCTTTCTTCTTCTGTTGTATCATGATGTCTCCTCCAGTCCTCCTCTACATCAATCTTCTTTTTTCCTCTTGACATCTCCTTCTCATCTCCTCCAATTGCTCCTCCCACTGCTCCTTTCTCTGCTCCTCTGACCACTCCTTCCTCGAAACTTCTCTCATTTATAATTTTACCATCTTCCTTTTCATCTTGCTGCATCAATTTCAAGTTTCTCAAAAGTTGCAATCCTTGTTCAAGAGAATTTATTCTGTAATATTTGCCAGCCCATTGAAATTTCAGAAAGATGGGATATCCCCAACTGTATCTTATTCCAGCCTTCTGTAGAACTATGATGCAAGGTTTCCTTTCTCTCCTCCAATTAATTGTTCCTCGGCATAAATCATTATAGATTTCCACTGTATTCTTTCCATACTTCAGTGGCCTTCCACATTTTCTAATAGCTTTCATCAAATGCTATTTTTATTGAAATTTGTCACTCTCATAATAATGTCTGGGAGTTATTCCTCTTTTCATAGCTATTACACTATGAATCCTCTCTATATCCTGTTGCTCCCATATAATCTCAGGAACAATACTTTTTAGCTATTTTAGAACTTCTTCTTTCAAGGATTTTACAGATTCATGTGGCAGCTCTGCAAAACCATGTATTCTCACATTATTTCGTCAATTTTGATCCTGCAACTGTATTAATCTGCCTCTTCAGCTGGGAAATCCTGTCATCATGTTCTATTATTTTTGTCTGCTGATCAGCTTGGATTTTTTTTTATATCATCCACCTTACTGTCCAGTACTTTTATTTCTTTTGAAATATTTTTATACATCTCATTCATTTCTCCTCTTATATTAGAGGTTAATGTAGTTACAAGAGCTTGGTTAGTCTCTAAGTTTCTGTATAAAAGTTTTCATTTCTTCATTAGATCCATTCAGTTTCTGTTTCGTCGCCATTTTTATTTCTTCTTCGTTTCTGTTAGAGTTTAAGTTTATATTTTCAGAATCTCTAACTAGATGATTAAATGTTTTATCTGTTGCTTTTAGTCGTTTCCAAGTGGGATGTTTATAAACTTTTCTCCCCTTTTGCTTATACAACATAAGTGTCTCTGGCAACGAAACCGAAAATAGCTTTACTCCCGCTTGATCACAACAACTATTTCCAACTTAGAAAGACTCTTTTACATTTCTCCAGTTGGAGAAGAATCAAAACAACTCCAGTATCTTATCTTACATTCCTCCCCACGTTATTTTTTCTTAATTACTCACAGTCTTTTTCCATTTAGAAGGGATTCTTTGGGGTTTTTATTATTCTCTGCTCGGGGAGAAGGAATATCAGCCTGCTTCTGCCATTGCAGTTGGCTCCTCCCCCCAAGTCAGACACTCTTAAGAACCATACAGGCTATTGGAAAGTGAGGCAAGGAAGGTTAGATAGAGAGAAATTGGGTGGAAAGGGTTATAGCTACCAATCGTGAAGCAGAAGGTTGAAATTCAATGGCTAAGACAGTGAGTCTGAGGCCCTTTTTGCACCTTACCTTTTCATGCTGCTGGGTTGGGGTTTTTGTGTGAGAAGGCTTGGGAGGAACGCTCTTGCAAGCCTCCTGCTTCAGCTCCGCAGCTCCTTCCTGCTCACGCGAGTGCCGTGCCCCACCCCTTCCTTCCGCAGTGCAGCCTGGGAGTTAGAGCCTGCGCTGGGGCAGGAAGCGTGACCGGCGTGGCTCAGGAGGCTTCGCCCGGCAGGTGAGTATGCCCCAGGCCCCTGAGTGATGCATGAACGCAGAGCATTTTCGGCTTGAAGCCAAAAATGAAAAAAATCCATGCCCGCTTTGTGTCAGGCTCTTGAGTGTCGCGTAAATGTGAGTGTGTCATGCAGACTCATAGCACACTCCTCAAAGTGGGGGTGTAGGGTGTGGTAACAGAAGATTTTTTTAAAAGTTGGTGATCTAGGCCAGAGAATGGTCCAAGAAACTGGGTGGCTTTCCTAGAATTCAGATAAAACCCAGCCAAGCCAGAGTATGGCAACCCTATGAATAACAGACCTACCTTTCAAGGCGTTTTCTCTCGCACACATGCAAATACACACAAACGTTGGTCACTAAATCTTCAGAAGGAACCACACTTCATTTACAGGATTCAATTTTCCTATAATGTGAGTAGAGACTTTTTAAATAAAACATTTGCATTGCCAACACACAGCCCTTTGAAGCTGAGAATGTTTGATGGAGAACTTTTATTTCAGCTTTCATGCATAGATCCCATGTGCAAGATCTTCACTGTATGTTGAAGAAGAATGAATCTGCTTTGAATCCTTCCCATAAACTGTGATTCAACTGATATTTAAATGCAGAGATATCTGCAGGCACTAGAGGCATGGATAGAGCTTCCTGTTTTCCTGCTGAAAGATATGCCCATCCTTTGAAGAAAACATTGAATCACAGCCTTGTCTACCTTTCAGGTATTATAGACAAAATGACATGTCTAAAATGTGAGTAAAAATATTTCATACACCCCCAAGGCTTTAGAATTGTTGCCAATAACTCATATAGACCCAATTACAAAGACAGATCATAATGGCCAGTCATACATAGGCAGATTTGCTTAAATATACCACTCCCAATGCAATTTTTTCATTTGTATAGTCTGATCTAACAAATAATTGCAGAGCCTTCCCATTGTAAAACTGAATGTCAGGGTTTTTTTTTTTTTTTTTTTTAAAATAAGGCTTTGTGATTAATATTCAACTAAAGGAAATTGATGGTAAAGTCAGGGGTGAGCAACATGCTTCCCATGGAATACATGCAACCCCTTGTTTTAGTGGCCACTGCCACCCCATTGAATTGTGTGGTGGCACCCCCCCCGCCAAAATCAAGGGAGCACATCTCTACTTTGAAAAGGGAATTACCTTTCTGGAAACATGGTTCTTAAAACTGGCTGCATGCACCTCATGCTACTTGTTTCAAACCAAAGTTGTTTGTTTATTTTTACTTCCAATTTCATTATACTTCCAAATTGTGCCAGTTTATAATGGCAACAAAGGCAATTGTTTTCTAGGGGGTGAAATTTGTCCCTGTCCTCACTTAAGAACCCTTCCAATGACAGCTAATAGAAACAAAGTTCTCATAGATTAGTTTGTGCAACCAATTATCCTTTTAACGAATCCTGATTTTTTTTTTTAAAAAAAATCGCCATTGCTGCGTGAAAACCAGTGGCTACTGTGAGAATCTGACTTGAAACTTTTACAAACTATCTTAGTATTACTCTTCTTTTAAAGTAAGGCTGGGCAAGTCATTACTCTCCAGATGTTGTTGGACAGCAATTCTTGTCAGCCTTCACCATTGTCTAGGACTGGGGGCTGCAGTCCAACATCTGGAGAACCCAAAGCTTGCGTATCCTGGTTCTAACATACAAACTGTCATCATGTTGTTGATTTTATTTCCTTTTCTTTCAAGGCACACAGAGTGTTGAAACTGACATGATGGTGATCAAAAATCCATGAGAAGAGTAGTCCTGTCTACTATATAAAAGTCAAAGTTTGTGAGAGAGTTTCTCTGTTTGTGTCAGGCAGGCGAAGACCTCATATGATTGGCTGGCTGTGAAGATTCTATGGAATCCTGGGCTTGGCAGTTCAGGGAGAGACCTTTAGAATTCTCAGCCAGAGAGCTCAGGCCGGTTGCTATGAAGATGAAGCCTAATAGCAAGAAGGAGGGCAATCTGTCTTCTCAGGAAACCAATCTCTGCATGTTAATAACTCTGAATACAGATTGGATTGGGGAATATAGGAAAAAGTTACAGGTACTCAAAAAGATGGTTTGGAGAATTAAAGACACAGGATCTCAAATTTGTGTATTTCAACTGCTTCTAATACAAGGTAAGGTAATTCCTAATGTATTTCTAACAAGTATTACCTATGAGAAAATAAAATCCCTGGCAACACCAGGTAAATATGCTAGTGTATTATAAATGGGAAAGGGATCACTCAGCCTCAAGAAACCATTTCTTTGCAGTATAGCCTTGACAACTATCATGCATACTTTGGATCTGTACAACTTGTGTTTCACCAAGCTGCACATGCAAAGTTTACTGTTTGGGACCCATACTGCCAGGACACATGTATCTGAAAAGTGTAAAGCTAGGTGGAATCAACTGCTCATCCATGAAGTTGCCAGATTCTTCTGGGGTTTGGAAAAAAGGAGTGATTTCCTATCATCATCATCATCATCATCATCATCATCATCATCATCATCATCATCATCCCTTTCTCCCAGCACTGGGACTCAGTGTGGTTATAGTACAAATTAGAACATATATGAAATTATACATGTAAATTTAAGCAACAATTAAACCATGGATAAAGTTAAAACATTACACATTGAAAATCTTAAATGCATTCAAATACATTTTAAAAACTTATACCAATCTTAAAACAGATGTGCATAGCATCAAGAGCCCAAACCCAGTCCATCTATAAAAGCCTGACAGTACAAAAAAATGTGTTAACTTGCCATTGGAGAAAAACTAGGATGGGGCCGTCCTGGCATCTTTGAGAGAGAGTTTCAAAGTCTGGGGGCAACCTCTGAGAAGCATTTTTTGTGCAGCTATTTCTGTTCAGATAACAGGATATTTTGCATAGAACACGCAATTTTCTGTGCGAGGAAAGTACAATTTTTGCACAGAAAAAGCCCCAAGGAGCAAAGAGTCTCATCTGTCAAGGATATTCCTTACCAAGGTTCCCCAATACTCAAGAAGCATATTTTTTTTACCACACATACACACACGCTCTCTCTCTCCCCCTCCCACCCCTAGGCTGGAGTAGGAGAGCAGAGAACTACATGGAAATCTATGGCTATGAAATATACACACTATCATTGTGACCTCCCTGATAATTTGGTCTATTAAAACAATTGCTACAAAATGCATACCCTGTAGTTATTTTTTTCCCCTGCCTGCACCAAAACTGTTTACTTTGTGGTCATAATGATTTATCATCTCACCAATTCCTAACCATTTATTTGGTCATATAATTACCCCAAATATTCTCAAATTAAATTGCGATAAACAACCCAACACAGGAACTAATATATCTCAGCACCCTCATTTTCCCTCTTTTTAACGTTTATATTATAATATTTTTTTATTTATATATACTTACATGCAAGATCTAGTAAATGATGTCAGTTCTCTGCATATAAATGTGCTGTGGAAAAATATATATTGCAGCCATTAAAAGGGTTCTTGGAGCAAATGTTCTCTCTCCTGAGGTCTGTAAATTAGACTATAAACAAAAGCTACTGGAGTCAGCAAGCAGCAAAGGAAGGCCTGTACGCTGGTCGATGGCTGTTATACACAGAATGATTAGAGGGTAAAATGACAGGCAATGAAAAAGAAAAAAAGGGGAAAGAATGTTGTTCTGGTATATTATGATACCAAGTGCACTGCACAACTTACAGTGTAACACCGTTTTGTGATGGGTGACTACAGGGGCTTTGCCTGCCCTCCATCTTGCTTGTCTCTTTCCCGGGGTCTTGCGTGGTGCTGTGCAGCTTGGGATTGGTTACTGCTGGCAGCCTATGAGTACAAACCTAGGTTTGAGCTCATTGGCTGTCAGAGTGAACGATAGCAGTCTTCACTTTGGTCAGGCTTGGGGGTATATATACCCAGCACTCTTGAGGCAGCTGCCAGTTCACTTTGAGCAGCACCCCCAATCACTCACCTTCTATTTTCAGGCTTGCTGTGGTTTCATTTGTACAGTTTTTTCTTGCTTTATTCCTGTCACAACTTTCACTGGGCAGTGGCATGGGTCCTGGGTCTGGGATAGCAGTTACCATTGTATATCAGCATTAGTCAGCACGGGGAGTCCCCTTAAGGGACTCAGGGAATGTGGCATCGGGATAGAGATACAGCATACCAACATTTTTTGGGGGGTCAGGCAAGGATTCCCCCTCCAAAGAACAGTAGGAATAGTGATCAAATACAACTACAGAGGGAACAAGAGCCAGTTCTTGGATCTAGTTTCATTTTTGGCTGATTTGAGGGCATTTTGCAGTGTTTTTGACCCATTTTGAGTGCATGTGGGTGAAAAATTGCTCACTTTTTAAAAAGAGTTTAGAAGCTTTAATAGTGCTTCAGTGCCTTCAGGACAAATAGATAGAGGAAGAGGGAGAAAGAAAGACAGATGGAAGGAAAGGAAAGGAATCCTTGTTAGTGGGACAATCACTGCCTATATACGGAAAAGACGTCTTAGTTCCCTCACATATTTTCTCCCTTTGCAAACAATCTATATTCCTCTAGTTCTTAATACATTATGTGATGGTATATTTTTGATGTTGAAGGCATGGAAGCCTGAAGTTGTTCCTAATCTCATGCTGGGTGAAGAGCCAGGTTCATGTGTGAACTGCCAAAATAATTAGCAAAATTCATGAAATTTCTCAAGGGAATTCTGAAAATCCCTCTGATTTTTTCCCCTAAATTTGGATGAACCGTACAGAATCCTTCAACGATTCAAATGCCAACATCCATGAAGCAAACAAACCACAGAATTTATATTTAATCAAAGTTAGTCTGGAGAGACTTTAATACAGGTCCAGCACCTTAATTAATTTGTGGCTCAAGATACTCACATTCTTGAAATTAATTCAGGATGAAGTTTTTTCCCTACATGTGACTTCACTCAATTCCTTCCCCTGCTATGAGCTTTATTAGCAAAGTGTATTGCTTTGCTATATTCCTATACCATTGAAATCAACGTTTATGTAAAGGTGTGCTCATTACAACACTAAGAAGGTACCTTATACCATAACATAACTAGCTATGCTGACTGGCAAGTAACTCTCCTGTGTTTTAGAGAGGGAGGTTTCCATCTTTACCTACAGTTACCAGAGACAGAGCCTGGGACTATTTGTACAAAGAAAGTGGGTCCATCACTGAACAGAGCTATAAAATGCCACAATTTTTATCACCTTTTTTACAAATAGGGGCTGGTATCCTATTCAATGCTCACAAGACTGTAAGGCGGACTGAAGGTCTCTTAACTTTTGGGATTCATTTTAATAGCTGTTTATGACCTAATGTGACCCCCGTGAAACCCCTCTAAAGCCAGACAGCACCCCAGGTGAAGGGATGATGATGATGATCACAATAATAGTTTAATTTCTTACCCACCTCTCCCCAAGGTTAAAAGTCGGGTACAAAACAGATTAGAATACACCTCAAAACGCATCATAGATTAAAATACACTAAAAATACATAAAACTATTTAAAATGCATTAATTTAAAATTCATAGTTAAAAACTGACTGTGTAGGTCTTCTGGAAGAGATAGGTCTTTAGTATATTTTAAATTTCAGACAGTCTATTTTGCTGTCTGCAGATGATTCCACAGGCTAGGGGTGGCTGACAATAAGGTCCTCTGCGTAACTTATGAAGCACTGTAGATCATGACTGCAGTGTTTTTCCATTCACAGGGCATGTTGTGACAAACAGCTGGGGCAGCACCACAGAAGATTTGTCCAGCTGTCCATCTCAACATGTCTCATGAGCAGAAGAGTCATGTACTCATCATTTCCCAGTGCCCTGATCTGGAGCGCTTCAGAAATCCTTCAGTTGGGGTGCTTTCTAGCTTAAGAGGATATTTTTGGAGGGGTCACATTAGGTCATAAACTAGTGGAAAAATGGATCCCAAAAGTTATGAGAGGCTTAAGAGGTAGGATTTTTTGGGGGGAGGCAGTGGCGGACCTTGGAGTGTGTGGAAGGGTGTGGGAGGGGGTGGGGCTATGGTGCAAAGGGCGTGGCCACTGTGTGCAAGGGCATGGCCAGAGCACATGGGGGCATGGCTACGGGCAGGGATGCCCCCAGAAACATTGCCACTTGGGGCGAATTGCCCCCCGCCTCCCCACAACTGGGGGAGGAGTGACATCAACGAAAGTAGCTACAATGACAGACCTCCTTATTGCATGTACAATATAGTATTTCTGTATAGAAACATGTGGAAAAGATGGGGCTGCACATAAACATTTTTTGCACATAATTTTTTTCCACAAATAAGTCCTGAAATGTGAACAATTTCCATAAAAATCCAGAAAAAGTTATTGTAATCTCATCAAGGATGAAGAAAACATTTGAAATTTTTCTTTGTTGAATGCAAAAATGATGTGAGTGAAGATTTACACTGCTACCACAGAGTTACGGTCCTTCATAGGACATTGATTGCCAGCATTACCAAGGAAGATTTAGTACTCATGCCCTTCCCTTTCACTGGTCCTTTCATTTCACAAGAAATTGCTATAGTTACATTTTTGGACTACATATCCCAGAATCCCCAACTAGCACAGCGTTGTCATCCAAAAAAGTGGTATTTTCAATCGCTGCATTTAACATGTGCTATTGTCAAGGTCAGAGACCCAGGCAGCGAGCCAGCCCAGAGAAGGGAGAGGGAGAGATAGCAGAGTCCCACTGGGAGGAGTCAAAGCGAGCAATTACTCATTTACCTAAGCCTGAGCAACAAGCAAAAGCCGTAGTCAGAGTTCAAAATCCAGGTATCAGGAGCTGGGTGCAGGAAGCAAGGAACCGGCAAGGAGAGGGCTTGTAAAAAGTTTGCCACAAGCAAAGGAAAGCTTCCAGGCAGGCAGTTATATAGCCCAGGCACAGGCGTGGCCAGTCACAGCTTCTTGAACTTAATCAAGGAAGCCTCCCTTTGCTCAGCTCTCTTGAGTCTCCGCCTTGTTTGTGGGCTGATTGCTGCAGGCTCCAGGGCATCCTCGGGATCACAGCTGGATCCCTGTTGCCCTAAAGGAGCAGGCAGAGGAACGTCCGAGCCTGCTTGGTCCATGGCAGCAGGGGGAGCTCTCGAGCTGCAGGACTCATCTCCAGCCAGAGCCACAGGGACCCACAGCTGCTGCTCGTCATCAGCAGCTCTGACAGGGGCTTCAGTTATCACAGCTATTGCTTCTGACTGTACTCTGGATATGCAAGACTGTTGTATCAGAATTTCCTGGACAATGTCATTTTTAAATAGATCTCTACAAAGAATAGTAAATTTGTAATCACATATGGATTGGATCCAGATGATCTGAAAGACTGTGCTTGCCTATTTGAGGCTGCCTAACCCTTAAGAGCTGGAGGAGAGGGCTTTCTCTCTGTCCCACCACAGGTACTGGAACAGTTGGTGAGGATATGGGAGGGAGCATTCTTGGTTGCTTCTCCCACACTGTGGTATTCCTTCCAACAGGAAGGTAGCTTGGCTCCCTCTGTTACCTCTCTTCACTGTCAGCAAAGACCTTTTTATTTAAACAGGCCTTCAGTGTTAACAACCATACACCCCCATGCTTGGATATGGTCTAATTGGCAAATATTCATTGGCATGAAATTAAGTTATATATACTTACGGCTGAAAGGTCATGTGCAGAAGGGATGCTGGCTGGGAAGTAGGTCAAAGATGACCATAGCATGGCCAGGTCATAAATTCTCTGTGGATTAGTTGGGAAAGCCTGGGTCAATGGCTCTAAGCTAATCCTTTCAACTGCCTGATCTCTGAAAATAATAGTCAAAGAAATTGCTCAGCTGCAGCCAGCAAGCACTCCTACTGTGCACATTTCCTACTGAAACCTTCCCCATTCACATTACCCAACCAACACATTGAAACAATAAGTCTGTTCCAGGCCCCTTTTGTTTAATCTGCCAGAAAGCAATTAACTCACACTCCTTCAGGGAGGGTAACAGTATAAAAACCCTCCATTTTGACCAGTTGCTGAACATCACTCTAATTTGATTCCCTCCCTCTGAAAGTCCCTGCTGGAAGGCAAAATTAATAACCTGCCTGCCGATGTTGAGTTCCTCCACTTCAAAAACAGTTCCAGGGGCCCTGCATTATTGCATAATATTTTGTGGATCACAAAAGAATAATTTTGCTTGCAGTATAAAATGTTGTTGGAGAAATGGGGTGATGCTTCCAGCCTAGAACTGTAGATCCTATTAGGAGGGAGACTATATATTAACACCACTCCAGGGTTTCCAACATAGTGAGTGGAGAACTCCCACAGCCTTCTCACTGCTGTTGGGCTACAATCCTCATCACCCCAGCCATCATGATCCATAGTCAGTAATGATGAGAATTGTGATTTTTTGGAAGGACCTAGGTTCCCTTCCTAAATCCAGTGTCACAATGAACCAGAATGCAAAATGAGACTATACAGGTGAAGGGCTGGATCTATGGAGAATGATTAGTATATCACATTTATTGTTGCTGATATGGTGCTTTAAATCAATTCTAACATGCTGGTCCTACCATGAGGTTTTCTATTCAGAAGAGGCTTTCCACTGCCTCTCTCTAAGATTGAGAGGGTATGATTTGCTTAAAGTCACCCTGTGAGAGGGGATTTGAATCTTGGTCTCCTAGAATCCTAATCCAACAGTCAGACCACTATACCATGTTGATTCTTGTGTATCAAGGCACACATCTTTACTTTTTCCATTGGGGCATGAACTCTTGACTGGGGACCCTACTGCAGAGAGGAAAAAATTGTGACTTCTAGCCATGACGTGTTATGGTTTGGTTTTCACTGACAGGAATATCTTGTGTTAGGCAGCATATCTCTCTGTTGTACAAAGTGAACAGGGACCCATTGCACATGTCATATGAAAACTAATAGGGAGAAAATCAACTTATTTGAAATGTGGTACTGGGGAAGAATTCTACCCTGGACTGCCAGCAGACAAATGTATGCATCCTAGAGCGCATAAAGCCTGAACACTCCCTAGAAGCCAAGATGACTAAAGTGAGCCTGTTGTACTTTGGCCATCTCATGAGAACACACGACTCACTAGAAAATACAGTAATGTTAGCTAAGGGAGAAGACAGTAGGAAAAGAGGAAGACTGCACCACAGATAGACTCATGTCCTTTCTGCTCCACCTTCCCAATCAGCCATAGGAACAAAGAAAGGACGGAACTTTGATGATGCTTATGCACAACATCGCTGCAGTCCCATCCTTCTTCTGTCCCCAGGTGGTATGATTGCGCCACAAATCATTGACTGTGCTTCCAGCCCCAGCCTAGCCTGGGACAGTACCCGGCTGCAGCAGGAAGAGATGGGGCCATCACACTTCCTTCTGCAGCAAGCAAGACAGTGCAGAGGGGAGCATTGGCATCTGCACCCCATCCCAGCAAAGCTGCTGCCAGGATGACACTGGGATGACTGTGGACCCAGGTAAACTGCAGATAGGGCCTGAGTCAAGAAAGCCACAGCCTTGAATCTGCAAGACCTGCATAGGGCAGTTGGAGGTCTCTCATCAATAGGGTCACCAGAAGTCAACTTGACAGCAGTTAACAACTTTCTACATGCACATATCCTATTGCTATAGAAAACATTTTGTCACAGGATTATTTTCAATGACTTTTTCTTAAGAAAGTCCCCTTCTTAGGACTTTTAACCTATATCAGGAAAGCTGATATTATAAAAGGCATTAACTTTACCTGACCTGACCTTTCCTTTAAAGGGTTTATTGGCAAAGTGATGTACAGTTTGGGATGTTAATTCTTAAGGATCAGCCATTTTATGATCGGGCCCAAGTTAATGAACCTTAGAGCTGCTTGTGAACATTAAATATCACTAAGCTGGATGTCATTCTCAAACTGGAACTATAATATGACTTTAAAAAAATGGAATATGCAAAGCATAGAATTTGCTTAAGATTGCTAGGCAATGTACAAGTTGTTCATTAGCATGAAGGCCTTTTGAACTTGCATGGAGCAAAAAGAAGGGGGAGGAAGAGCGGGAGAGTCTTATCAAAGGTGTAAATTATAGGTTGTAATTCTCCAGAGGGGCACCACTGATATTATAAACCACAAGGGCAAAGCTTTGGTGCTTTATGTATTCATCTAGGGCTCAAGATGGAATTATAGCTCAATAATTCAGATGACTGTTTTTTATTTGATGTAATGTACAGCTTCTTTCTAACTTTTTTTTTTGATTCTCCCATTTTATTCTTTGCTTTCTCCCTTGCCTTTGCTGAATTAACTCCACTTCTCTTCTTTGATCTTGAACAGCAGTTCTGAGAATGTTCACCTTTCAGCATGGAACAAAAATGCATCTTGGGGGGCAGCATGCCCCCACCAAAATGCTATGTTTCTGAACAGTCATTTTCTCTCTATAGCTTGATTTGCTACTGCAGTTTCAGGACTGTTTTTCCGTACTTGATTATTTCTTTCATCCACTATGCAGTCCTAGTCAATCAGGATCATATACTGAAGGTGGTGTTGCCATAGCACTGTATCACCAATAATATTGGGCTACATTATATGGTCACTGAGTGTCCCCACCCTTTAAAAAGGCCAATTGAGAAAGCAGGGACAATAATTACCAGACTGAATTCATGGTTAATCAGTTTGCTTTGATTCTAAAATGGCTTTACAGGGAAACATTTTATAATTTTCTTATAAAATTTAATATATAATTTTCTTTCAGCTTAGATTGTTCTTATGCTCCTATATCATGAGAAGGATATAAGCAGAAAGCTCATGTCAGACTAGCCTTACCCCTGTGCATCTCAGCTCTTTGGCCGGATAAAGCCTACAATATGCTTTGGAACCACCATTTTGCTCAATAGCTATGGACCCCAGGGATAGAAATCATTCTTGTAGTAATGCTTCAACTCAAATATTTAGAACCATGTAGAATTTCCCTATTAAGCTTCAGTAGATAACTGTGCTGTAGAGACATAATTCTTTTGCTAATTTTCTTCTCAAAGGAAACAGTGTGTAATTTTTGCAAATTTCTTCTTGCTGCTAGAAAGTATTTGAAAATTGCACAATTTTCAAAGATGATTTGCAGGTCAAGAATTACTCTGCACAAAATTATTATGTAGCATATTTGCACAGGAAAAAAAGACCTTTTTGGTGCAATAAACACTTTCTGCTCAGAAAATATTGTTTCCTGCACTGAAAAAAATGGGTTCAGAATTCTGAAAAAAAGAAAAAGAAAGAAAAGATAACAAAAGAAAAGAAAGAAAAAGAAAAAAGGAAACCATGTGAAAATTTTGCCTTAGAATAAGTTTGTAAAGCTTTTCATTAGTACAGAATTCTTCTCATCAAGGATTCTCAACACTTAAGAAACCCATTTTCTGATCATTTTGCAAATATTTTCAAATATTATACCCACCCCTACTGAGCACCTCCTGTCCTTTCAACCTCTAGTATCTTACTGTAGATGTTTAACCTTTTGTAAGTGCAGGTCCCATAAGTGCTATGGATTATGGTGATTATCCTTCTCACTTGCAGGACTTAACAGTTTCAGAGCCTTCATTAGTTTGCTGCACTGGTCTGTTTGTTGCCATTCATCTGCTCCAGCTCCTTCCACTGCACTAAATCAGCAACTCTGAAGAGCTCTCTAGGTGCTCTGATTCCAAAGGTGCTGACTGAACACTGGAGAGGAATCTGACTAATGGCTCAGCAATGGTAGAGTAGATTAAGTTGGGCATGCAGGTGTCCCCTCAGCGCAGTAGTCATGAACACAAAGCAGCCAAATTTCTCATCGGTGCTGTGAGGGATGGAGAAAAAGAAAGGAATAAAGTTTATTGCCTAAGCAAATGCTGGCCATGGGAGAAACTTTCAGAAACTTTCAATTGAAAAGAGGAAAAAAAAGATTGTTAAATATTAATGCACAGATGTTCTGGGGGAGAAAAAAAATGTCTCTGAGCAGATATATATACACACATACATATACAGGTAATCCAAAGAACCAATGAATAAAGTATTTATACACAGTTGCTACTGAAATGTTAGACACAGAATATAGCATTTCAAGTGGAAGCTGAAGACACACAAACCTAATAGACAGTTATTTGTCCACTGTTCTCAGGGTGCTTCTGAAGGCTTTTAAAACTGGGTTATATGCAAGGGAAGAAAATCATAGAGCTGGAAGAGACCACAAGGGCCATCAAGTCCAAACCCCTGCCATGCAGGAATATACCACCAAAGCATTACAGATGGATGACCATCTAGCCTCTGTTTAAAAACCTCTGAAGAAAGAGACTCCATCACACTCCAAGGTAGTGTATTCCACAGTTGGACTGCTCTTACCATCAGGTTCTTCCTAATGTTTAGATGGAATCTCTTTTCCTGGAGTTGAAGCCATTGCTCTATGTCCCAGTCGCTGGAACAGCAGAAAACAGAATTGCTGTATCCTCCGTATGATACCCTTTCAAATATTCAAGTAGCTGCCATGTCACCTCTTAACCTTCTCTTCTCCATACTTAGCTCTCTAAACTAATCCTCATAGGGCATGGTTTCCAGACCAGCTATCATTTTAGTCACCCTTCTCTGGACACATTTCAGCTTGTCCATATCCTTTCTGAACTGTAGTGCCCAGAACAGGCCATAGTATTCCAGGTGGGGTCTGACCAAAGCAGAATAGAATGGTTATATCACTTCCTTCAACCTAGAAACTATACTTGATGCAGCCTAGAATCACATTCACTTTTTTAGCCGCCACATCAGACTGCTGAATCATGTTCAGCTTGTGGTCTACTTGTGGTCACATGTACTGTGAACAAGTAAGGTGTCACGGATCTTATATTTTTGCACTTCGTTTTTTTTCTGCAGAATTGTAGTACCTTACACTTCTCCCTGTTGAAATTCATTTGGTTAGTTTTGGCCCAGCTCTCTAATCTCTTAAGATCATTTTGAATTCTGATCTTGTTCTCTGGAGTTTCAGCTACCTGTCCTAAATTGGTGTCACCTGCATATTTGATAAGAATGCCTTCTATTCCCTGAGCCAAATCTTTGATGAAGATGTTGAACAGCACTTGGCCCAGGACAGAACTCTGTGGCACCCTACTACATACTTCTCTCCAGGATGAAGAGGAGCCATGGGTGAGCACCCTTTGCATTCCATTGGTCAACCAGTTACAAATCCACCTAACATTAGTATTCTCTGGCCCAGATTTTACTAGCTTGTTGGCAAGAATATCATGGGAGACCTTGTCAAAGAACTTACTATATCCACAGTATTTCTATATGCTATATCCACAATATTTCTTTCATCTACCAGTCTAGTAACTGTCATTTTAATAATCTGCTGTAGAATCTTTCATGGTATTGATTGTTTGGGTCCTTTTTTTTTTTTTTTTTGCATTTTTAAAGATATAAACAATGTTTTCCCTCTTCCAATCTGCTAGAATTTCTCCCATTTTCCAGGAATTCTCAAAGATTATTGCATGATGTTCTGAGATTACTTCTGCTAGTTCTTTTAATACCCTTGGATGTTCTTTTGCTCCTGGAGACTTGAATTCATTTATGGTAGCTGGGTATGTTAAATATTAGGCCTTCCGGTTCTCTGCTAAAGGGTTAAAATTTGAGTCTTGTTCCTCTGCTGCGCTCATGGTCATGGTAACTTGCAGGTTGACTTGACCCAGCCAGCATGATAAGGGACATCTGGCTTGTCTCTCAGTTTCTGTGGGAAACCCGGGGTTATTTGGAAAAACATTCCTACAGTAGCCTATAACTGCTGTGAGAAATCACTCACTGTGAGAAATCACTCACTCTTTTGTCTCCCCCCTTCGCCTTCTTGCTGTTTTGCATTTTCACAGCTCTTTGTCATGCTGTACGACAAGAGAGAAGCGCAATGGATTGTACCTAGCTTTCTGATGTCTTTATGTTGCTTACTTATGTTACTTAAATAAAGTAGTTTAGTTTTGCATCCATACTTTGGCCTCAGCTCTGGACTCGATTAGTTTTTGAATCTATGCTGGTTTTTTGGCTTCTGCCTGTTTTGAAGCCCAGATGTTATGTGGGCCATGCTGGTGTACAGCATGGCCCCTGGAATCTGCCAACAGGGTATTCCTGTACTTCTTCTTTACCTATGTTGTGCTATATTTCCCCTATCACATAACCTGCTCCATTTTTTCCAGGTAGAGCATTGTTTTCTTTTTGGAATAAGAACAAGGCAAAGAAGGTGTTCACTAGTTGTGCTTTTTCTCTGTCTCCTGTTAGCATTTTACCATCTTCTTCATGCAGTGGCCTTACCATTTCATTGTTCTTCTTCTTGCTATGGGCATAAAAAAAAAGACCTTCTTACTGTTTTTAAGCTCTTTGGCAAGACTGAGCTTGTTCTGCACTTAAGCTTTTCTTTCTCCCTACATTTGCTGGCTATTTGTTCAAACTCCTCTTCGGTGATTTTCCCCTTTCTTCCATTTCTTGTATGTGTCCCTTTTAAACTCCATCCATCATGAATTCTCTTCTCTTTTAGTATTCCTTTGAGCACCCACAATATCTTCCTAAGTTTACTTAACTCAGCGTTCTAAAAGTCTAGAACGTATGTCTAACTATGCTTAGCTTTCCCTTTATGCTGTATAATAACTCAAGGAGAACATGGTCACTTCTGCCTAAGGATACTGCCACCTCCACCCCATTAACCAGGTCATCATAATTGGTTAGGATCAAATCCAAAATAGGTGTTCTCCTTGTTCCCTCTTCCACCTTCCGGACTATGAATTTGTCTGCACAACAAGTGAGGAATTTGTAGGATCTGATTCTTTTGGGGTTTTTTTTGACTTCCAACAAACATCAGGATAATTGAAATCTCTCATTACTAAGTATATTTCCCCTTCCTGAATGTTTAGTCATCTGTTCCAGGAAGGCATAATCCAAAAATAGCATACTTCACCTTCCTGGAAGAAATTAAATGATATCTTGAACCATTTTATAGAGGATTTGGAACCAAAAAGCATTTTTAGTACCCCTGTTTGGAAACAGACTGTGGGGACATCCTAGAAAGGTAGAAACCAATTTATTCCATATTCTGCAGTTGGAATATTGGGAAATATTTTTACATTAGCCTCAGAAAATGCAAATTCATACACAGTGATTTGGAATGGCTGCTTCTATTCTGGTGTTCCCAACAGTGTTTCTTTAAAAAAAATATATTACAAGATAAAATAAATGGGGTGTGAGGAAAATCCTATATCACATACATCTTGTGGAACATATGAGTGTCTCAGCTCTGGTCAGGCATTTGAAGATGCAAAAGTTGATTAAAAGCAATAAACCTTTGCAATTCTTTTATTCTTTGCTTTTTTTGGCTCCTAAACTCTTTAATATCTTTTCTTCTCCTTCTCTTCCTTCTTCAGCAATTAGGCAAAGGAAGACAAGAGAAAATGATGGAAGAACAATTCAGGAACTAAACATGAATGAAATATGCCTATTTCTTTAATCTTTAGATTACAGCATATACAAAAACTTATATAAAAGAATAATAATCATTTTTCAAGATCAAGAATTAAGTTGTTAAAGTCAATGAAGATTAATAACAGGTAAAATATGTAAATGTACTTAAAATAGAGAAGCTTTACTTACAAAGCACATAGCATTGTTAACAGAATGAAAAGGAAGTAAGCTGTAGAACTTCTGTATGCATATTAAGATATTCAATTTCTGGAAGCAAACAGGCACAAGTGATTAGGGAGAAGGAATTGTAGAGATCATGCCTGCCTTATTGTTTCACCTTTTTGTCTCTTTCTCTGATCTGTGGCCTCAAGCCTTTTTGCTTCCTTTCTGCCTGCCAGGGTCGCTTGCCTTGCTTCCAAAATTAGTTAGTCCTTTTGTGTTGTTTTGTTTTTACCTGGGAAGGGAGCATCCATGATGCTTCTCCGCATGATGGGTCACATCCACACATGATAGCCAGGTTTTAGATGCTCTTCTTCTGAAATGTAAGTAATCTTTTTCTACTTCCTTTCTTATACCAGGATGGATTTCCTAAAACAATAAATGTAAACTTTTTCTGTTTTACCTTACAACAGCATCCTGAGTATTTTTCTCTTGTTTACCATCTCAAGCTGATATTACGCTGGCTGTGCTGCCCTCTGTTTGATATAGATACCAAATAATTAGTAATTTGTGCTTTTATACAGTAATACAGTAATTAGTGATTTTATCAGACTTCACCTGGATTGTTGTGTTCAGTACTGGGAACTTCAGACCAAGAAGGATATTGGCAATCTGCAACGTAACTAGAGAAGAGTGACTAAGAGGGTGAAGAATTTAGAAAACAAACCCTATGAGGAATGATGGAGGGAAATGGGTATGTTCAGTCGAAAAACCGGACAATTTAGAGGTGATATTATACTTGCCTATAAATATCTGAAGATAAATCATCTACAAGAGGACATTTGTTTTCTCTTGCTCCAAAAGATAGAGCCCAAGTCAATAGATTCAAATTGCAAAAAAGAATGTTCTGACTAAACAGTTAGAAAAAACTGCTTGAGAGTAAGAGCTGGCTGACAGTGAAATATAGTGCCTCAAAAACTGGTGGGCTCCCTTTTGTTGGAGTTTTTTTTTTTTAAGAGCCCATCACACAGGATTATTTAGCAGTGCATTCATCTACTAGCAGTGGTTGGATGAGATGGCTCTTAGAATCTCTTCTGATCCTGTGATTCTACGTCAGGATACATCTGTCCAAGAGGCAATTTCTTGTCCATCAGCTCATACATTCTTCCCCAGTAGTTTGCCATCCTGACACAATTGAAGCCAGTGACTGTTTCATACCCAGTCTGCTGTAGTTATACAGGCTGAGTCAGGTCCCTTAAAAATCATACATTGAAAAAAGTTTTGAACTCTTTTAGTTTGGGTAAGATCTGCATAGCTCAGAGTTTTGAACCAAGTACTACTATAAAACACACACACACACACACACACACATAATTAAAAGCATTTCTGAAAAGATTGTACATGGACCATTGTTTTCAGTTTACTTTTTCCTAATTTTCAATTCCCTAGATTCTGAAATTGGAAAAAAAAAATCAAGATTGCAAAACCAGAGATGCACATGTGGTGTTGTGCCAACAAAAATGTATTTGGTGCAATCCTGCTATTCCTACAGCACAATCAGGCCCTTTCCACATGGGGGACGGGGAAACGGGGCGGCGCACACAGGGGCGGAACTTACCTGGAAGCAGGTTGTTCCATCCCTGCGGGGAGCGCGCGTTCGCAGCTCCACACGCTGGCGAATTTCGGCAGCGTTTGGCGGTGCCCAAAATGGTGGCTGGCGATTTCAGGCGGCGCTCCGCCAATCAGGGCAGCGCGCCAGCCGGAAGCCCGCCCCCAGGCAGCTCTGCAGGGACGCACTAGCGCATCCCTGTAGTTTCAAACGGGGTGCTGCAACGGGTTAGCGCGCTCACATTTTTTAAAAACCACATGAAATATGGTTTTTAAAAAACATGCTGCGCCACCCCTTGTGGCCGTGCGAGGGCGGTTTGAGGTGTGGAATCTCCACTTTTTAAACCGCCCTAGCGCACCCCATGGTGTGGACGACCTCCTGGTGAGGTCACACTAAACCGTTTTTTTTACCCTGTCTGGAAAAGGCCTCAGTGTGCAATTCGGCATGCAGAGATGTACACTACACAAACCCAGTGTACGAACACGGTCATCATATTGTAACTGACATAAAATATTATTATTTAGAAAATATATTAAACCAGATGAAGTTATACACACAGAAATCAATGATCTATATATACAGGTACAGCTCAGTTAATGAAATCAATGTGTTCCTGGACATTATTTTAACAGAAAATGCAGCACCAGATACAGAAACAAAATGGAAAGAACAGAGACAGGTTCCTGGTCTACAAAAAAGAACAGTTCAACATGTTTCAGCTATTTTTTAAAAAAATCAAAATCTAACAATACCCAGATGTGAAATGAAACAGCTCGGATAAGCCTAGCACAAGCAAACAAAGACATTCTGAACCTTTGTACAGACCACATGAAAACTTATTCCAAAGTCCATCCAGGTATGATATTTTTACTTACAGCAGCTTTCACATTGCAAATGATTTTTGTTTTGGTGTCCAAGCTTATAGGTTTATGCTTCTTTAACATGTGGATGTTGCTGGTGAGACAAGCTTATATACTACCCTCTTCTCTCTCTGTTTTGCTGTCCTTGCATGCTGCAGGAAGGATTCTGGAAACAGCTGCTGTTTAACTTGTCTGTTGTAGGCAGGCTCATAAAGCTACTGTAGGATTGGGTATATAGAATCCTGCTTTTCCCCAGCTGAAATGTTTATTGTATTGCCTACTGCAGACAGGTTGCTGCAACCCTAACACCAAAATGTTTCTTCAGCACTCCTTTACCATCCTACCAATGCCAATACTGATTTTTTTTAAAAAAAAAAATCCCTTGTAGGTGGAGAAAGGATCTGGGGTATGTGGTTAAGCTAGAATTTGTAAAAATAAATAATAAAAAAAATTCTTTGTCAGAGGCTTTATTAATCGAGGTATGAACGTATCTGCAAAGCAATTTGAAAATCAGCCTGCAGGAATTTCCAGGAAATTGTGTCTCTAAAGTTTGGGATTGGCAACTGATCGTTCTCAGAACAGAGGGCAAAACTCTGATTTGTTTCAGAGTTTTCTTTCTTTCTCTCTGTGCATCAAGGTGTCACAATTCACTTGAGGAACTGAGAAGCCTGCCGAAGAGTAAGTAGTTACTCTGAGCTGGCTTGGATGCCTCTTACAGAGTGGGTAACCAACGCTGTTTCCAGCAGCTGTAGAGCACTTGCTGCCTGTCTTATCTAAGGAGGCTGATTGTTTGGTGCAAACAGTGGGGGCTGCACCAACAGAGTTTCAGGTGTGCCAGGTCTCTCCCCAGACACTTTACTCCTGCCAGTATTTCCAAGGAAGACAAAAACAAGGCCATCTTACCCATAAACCTGGAAGCAGTGAAGGAACTTAAGTAGTGTATGAAAATCTAAACTCTGAAGTAGAGAGGTAAACTTGAGCCATTTCCGCACTAGACTGTTATAGCGCTATTATTCCACTTTCAACATCCTGTGGAATTCTGTGGTTTGTAGCTCTCTGGCTGAGAATTCTAAATGCCCCTCCCTAAACTGCAAATCCCAGGATTCCATAGGATGTTGAAAGTGGAATAACAGCACTATAACAGTGTGGTACAGAAATGGCCTTGAAATCTTGAGGGTTGGAACGGACCCTGCCATGCCCCAAAAGGATATTAGGGGTTTTCCACTCTAGGGTGCCCTGTGATAAACAGAGAGAAAGAAACAAAAATCTGTGATAATACAGACAAACTTAATTAAGTTCTAAATGTGTATCATCACATTAAAACCTCTTTTTATTGAATAAGCCTCAGTTTTCCTGACATATACTCAACTATCCACTACCAAATTCCTACAGCAGAAGAGCCTCTGACAATAGATTGTTCCACTGTAACCATATCTGGCCACTGGGGAATTTCTCTAAAGCTCAGCCAAAATCTACTTCCCTGCAATTTTCACCAGTTCTCTTAAAGTATGCAGTTGACTATGCAGTTGGTTGCTTGTCATGCAAATGGAAACTCCCACCAATTAAATCTATTCTTATGTCTAGAAATGGGAATGAACAGCCATAAAAGGCACTTGCTGAAAAACAGAGTATTTCTGCTCTCGGAGGCCTTGATTTCAGCCTCCTTAAAGGCTCCGTTTTTTTTTAAAAAAGGAGTACTTAAGGTCATTTTCATTTATTGGTAATTTATATATACCACCTGTTAGAAATAAAACTTTCTGCTAGTGCCCATAAAAAGTTGAATTAGTAAGAGATTGCAGCATGCTAATGCTTCCAATTTAATATGCCTCCTTAATTGAATACCACTATACTACTGATGGAATATGTATATATAAACACACACACACACAGACACAATTAATCTGGTTAACTTTCTCGATCTCTCCATATGTATGCTCTTCAAAATCTACCATTTGCTTTATAGATAAATCTAAACAGTGCCTATGAAAAGGACTTTTTCTTCCTCCTAGGTGAAGAATGTATCTAGTGAGCCTTCCTTTTCTCATTCGGTGGCCAAAGTGCTCCTGAGGTTGATGTAGTGCAACTCTTATAACTTTTTCAAGTGTGTCCAATGTTGATGAATGCTAGAAACTGAAGCCCAACCATGTCTGGAGATCTCTCCCCTGCTGCATTAGACTTGCCATCACAACAACCCTGAATAGGGTACAATGAACAGCCACAGGACAAGTCTGACACATTGTTTGTAGACTTAACCACTAAGGATGGAAAAGAGTCTCACTGAATCTGATAGTCGTAACCAAAGTCCCATAGCTACTCTTCCTGAGATCTATGGGGCGAAGAAATGCACCACACCTCAAAATTTGCACATTTGTGAGGTGTACACTGTTTGCCTATTTCCTTCTCAAGTGAGGATGAATAATTGCCATATTTTTTTCCATCCTGCAGAAGAAAACAAATATTTCTGTGCAGTTTTCCCCAGGTATTTCCATAACCTCATGTTTTGGGGAAATTTATTCTATGCAGAAAGCGTTGGAAAGGGGTTTGTTCTGCAAAGATTATGCTCTTTGCACAAAACATTTAGGCTGCCATTCTGTCTGTGGCATGTGCATGTGTAAAGTTATGCTACATATGCGAGATGAGTTATTTGCCACGGCACAGCAGAAGTATGCCACTCATTGTGGCAGAAGCAGAGTTGCATAAGCAGCAATCTTGTGCTTTTTGGCAGTGTGCTGTGATCATACATTGAGCATTTGCAGTTGTGCATTGCAAATGGTAGCTGTGCATTGCAGTTGCACATTGCAGAAAGGCACCCAGTCATTCATACATGTTGCATGATGTTGTAATTCTGTGTGGGGGTTGTGTAGTGCTGGCATGGTATATCTTCACATGTGAATATTTGCACTACCCTGAGGGGTTGTTGGATTGCAACTTTATTTTGCACAAAAGCACTTTCCCCAGAAATATAGGTAGATGTTTTGTGCAGAAATAGTGCAACTTGTTGTTTGACACCATTTTTGCACCAAAAAACACTTTCCAAAAATACATGTGGGTGTTTCTTGTTTTTCACAAAAGCACAGTTTTCGTATAAGAACAGCAACAACAAAAACTCACATGTATTTCTGTGCAGAATAATTTCCTGAATACTTCAGGATGTGAAAATACAGGTTGAAAGTTATAAAATTATTGTTCTGTGTTATTCTTTATGAACAGGTTTCTAAGTGGGGACTGTGTTTTTTTACACAGAAGATTTCTTTTTCTTAACAGGAAATATCCTTTTGTTTGCAGAAAATGCTACTTCTGCTCAGAAGTATCAATTTCTGTGCAGAAAATGTTGTAGGCTGGGATTTGCTCAGTGCAAAATTTACACATGGTTACTTGGTGCAGAAAGCAGCATTTTCTATGCAGAGAAAATTCTGCTTCCTATGTCGAAAATGCTATTTTCTTCACAGAAAAACTATGTGTGACTTTTGCACAGAATAAGTCCCAAATTGTAAATAGTTTTTGATAACTGCACTGTTTTCCATGACTTTCTTTACAGTAGGAAGAAAATGGCTAAAATTACTCACTGCTTCCTTGGAAAACGACATTAATGAAGAGCTGCATCCCAGTGGCAGATGGAAGGCCCTTCCTCCATCCCAACAGCCAGTGCAGTGGAGGGACAGAAGGAAAAGGAGACGCAGTTCTACCATGCCAAGGCCTCCTATCTATCCCAACTGCCACTGTTGTGGCCTCAGAGAGAGAGAGAGAGAGAGACCCCAATAGTATCTGCTGGACATAATCTCCTCTTCCACTATCATTCCCTTTTCCTTGTGTGTTTGCGTCTTTTTGTTTCTTATTTAGATTGCAATTCTGAAGGCACGGTAGCATAGCATAGCAATAGTATGTGTATTTCTATACTGCTTATCAGCTAAGAGCTCTCTAAGAGGTTTATTAGAATGTGTCAGCTAATTGCCCCCAGCAAGCTAGGTACTCATTTTACCAACCTACAGAGGGATGGAAGGCTGAGTCAACCTGGAGCTTGGCAGGATCGAATTCACAACCTTGTGGCTGCAGTACATTTAACCACTGTGCCACTGAAACACTGTTCTGTTCTTGTTTTACTTGCAAAGCACCATATACAGTAATGACATTATATAAAAGATAGTGTGAAGAAGAAGAAGAAGAGGAGGAGGATTCTTGAGGGTCAGGAAACCCATTTTTTTCAGCAGAGGAAAGAACAACAATGAATATTCCTTCCAGTCCTAGAGTACAGGACTCATTGGAGAAATAGTGCACAACACTGAGCATTAGTTTCAGTGAAAAGTGTGGTGTAAATTTAGCAAAAAACGAATAGAATGATATCATCTCGTTAGCACAATACGCCAATAATTAACAACCACTGGATCAATTCAATTTTTACCCCCACTGAATCAATGGGAACATAGCAAGTTAAGACTCACGTATGTTCTATTGTTCTATTCTCCAGGTATGGAGGTTTGTCAACCAGTTCTAGACGGGGTCACACTTCCCCTGAAAGACTGTGTCCGCAGCTTGGGGGTGCTCTTGGACTCACCGCTTCAGATGACAGCTCAAATTGATGCGGCAGCCAGGAGCGCCTGCTATCAGCTTCGGCTGATACGCCAGCTGCGCCCCTTCCTGGACTTGGAACACCTAAAAACAGTGGTACATGCGCTGGTAACTTCACGGCTTGACTTCTGCAATGCGCTCTACATAGGGCTACCCATGTGCTTAGTCCGGAAACTTCAATTAACTCAGAATATGGCAGCCAGGTTGGTCACCGGAAGATCTAAAACTGACCACATAACACCTATACTGAAGTCTTTACACTGGCTGCCTATTAGTTTCCGGGCACAGTACAAGGTGTTGGTTTTTACCTTTAAAGCCCTTCATGGCTTGGGGCCAGCCTACTTGCGGGATCGCCTTCTCCCATATAATCCGCCCCGCACATTAAGGTCCTCTGGGAGGAATCTACTGCAACCAATCAGAACTAGGTTGGCTGCGGTTACCCAGAGGACCTTTTCTTCAGTCGCTCCCAGGTTATGGAATGGCCTGCCGGAGGAGACCTGGCACATTACCAGTCTTGACTGCTTTAAAAAAGCAATCAAGACTGCTCTCTTCCGACAGGCCTTCCCAGACTAGTGTTCCACTGCCTCTCATCAATTGTCCCTTTGTTTTTAATTGTTTTTAATTGTTTTTGTTTTTAATTTTTAGTTTTAATTTTATTTTAATCTGTTTTAATAGTTGGTGTGTTGGGGGGATGGTAGGGTTGGTGGGTGGGGAGGGTGGGCTACATTTTGATATTTTAATATATTTATATGTTCTGTAATGCCGCCTTGATCCATTTGGGAGAGGCGGGATAGAAATAAATATTATTATTATTATTATTATTATTATTATTATTATTATTATTATTATTATTGGTTCAATCAGTCAAGTGTAAGTGAAACTAACAACTGAATTTAGGCTTCTATGTCTATAGATGGTGTATACATTCATACACACACATTCCATATTCCAGTGTTCAATTTTGAAAAACACTGAGATATCTTAAAATGATATAAAAATAGCAGTGATAAAGTTCCAACTTTATAAAATATAAATAGTAAAAAAGGTAACAAGATTAGCCAAGAAGAGTTGCAATAAAATCAATATATCCTGCAACATTTCTCCTCTCTCTCTCTCTCAAATCTAGGAGAAGATGTCAGTCTGTTTATTATGTCTTGTGTTATTTGCTGGATCTGATTAATTCTCAGAGAACGAAACTTTGCAGCTGGGGGCTTATAATACAAATGGCTGGTGAGTGAAATCCTGAGTGTTGTATTGAAAAGTTCAACATAAAATATTTGAAGGAAGGATACATTTTTATTTGTTTTGTGAATGGATCTCCTGTTGCTGAACAGTTGTCTGTGTGTCTCTGTGAGTTTTTTTTCTTTTTGCATGAATATCAAAAAAGCAACTATTCTGCAAGAACTGCCTTCCTAGAGAGGCCAGGATGACCCTATCCTTGCTCTTCTTCCAAAGGCAGGTTAAGACATTCATATCCCATCAGGCTTTTTAAATTGACTGGGTTTAACCTGTAATATTTTAACTTTACTAACTTAATTTTTTTAAAATGTTATATTTATACTTTCATGAATGTTTAATTTCTACTGTTTTAATGTTGTTAGCTGTCTTGAATCCAAGTGTTGGGAAAAAGGTGAGGTATTTTAACAACAACAACAGTTAAATCACATTGGTGAAAAATACCTATCTTGAGAAATATGTGACATTTGCCTGCTTTTTAACTACCACTGTGCATGAAGCCATTAAAACAGTAGTGTAAGGGAAGAAAGATTTTATGGCCTCAATCTAGAGAAGCCCTTCCCAATATAAAAGAAAAAAAAATGAAAACAGAAAACAGGAGTGGGCAACCTTTTGCTCTTGCATCATATGTGGCCATCAACCCAGTTTCATTTCACCCTTAGCTAAATCTCAAAAGTCTTCTATAACAATCAGTTCTTTAGTTGAATGCAGTTCTTTATTAATTTCATTCTCAAAGAAAGCAATAAATGATTTTTAGCCAATCTCCTCCTGCTAGGACTTATTCTGGGCAAAATTCAGAAAACACTGTTCTATTTTCTGTGCAAAAATAGAACAGTGCAAAATTCTATTTTCTGTACAAAAAAACCACATGTGGAAATTTTGTGCCGGATAAGTCCTAAACTGTGAAGATTCTTGTCTGTCCAGTATCCTCCTTTTCAGGATATCTTGACACTCAAGAAACACATTTTTCAACCATTTTCACAATATTTTCAAATATTCTTTCCATCCCTATTTTTGGCAAGAGCAATCAGACCCCTCCTCAAGCCATCTACTATGAGTGGTGAGGATTAAGATAAGTAGGAGAGAGAGAGAAAGGGTGGCAGAGAGAGAGGAGAACTCACATACTTTTGGCTCTAACCACCTTTTCCATTGGCTCTAACTATTCCTACTGTTAGTCTGTGGTTGATGATAGCTTATAAATAAGACTGCACTTTCTTGGCAGATGATGGCTTCACAAACAAAAGTAGGGAGATGATTTTTGCTGACTCTTCCCTCACGTCTCTAGTCCTACACCTGTCTGGAACAGGTTTTCAGGGTTGCAGAGAAAGGGGAATAAAAAAAATGAGCCCCTTTCCCATTTCTTTGAGTTAAATCTTTATGGGCTGCATCCAGTCATGTTGTTCTACTACACAATGCTAATCACTGACAAATCAAATTCTCCTTCTTCTTATGAAGGTCTGGGGGCATTTGAGGCTTCAGGCCCACTACAGAGCAGATTGAGTGCATGTAGAGGAAAAGAAGAGATGGAAAATGCAAGCAGAGGTCCATTCACATATCACTGGGTTTTGCTTTCTGTAGTAGATCTCTGGGTCCAACTTCATTGTACAAGTGTATAACATTATAGTCAGTCAAATCATGATCATAGATAGTCCCAAGCTTCATATTAGCAGGTTTTGCAGTGAGAAATGGGAAAGGAAGGAAAGAGGAAAGAAGAGGAAGGGAGACATCATGGGATGTTCAACAACTTGTCTGAGAAGACAACCATCTATTAGACAATTACTTCCTTCCTTAGTAACCTTTTGTCATCTGTAGACTGAACAGGAAATTGATCAATAATTTGTAAAGAGGGATTAGAAACAAATAAGCAGAAAGACTGCCATCATCCTAAGAAGGTCCAAGGTACTATGAGAGCTGTCGCTCACAACATTAGAACTCAAAAATCAGTTTCACTGAAAACAAATGAAGGTGCTTTCGGGACATGAGAGTTTTGCCATAGAAATTCTACCTAGGTATACAGACTCTAAATATTCCAACATTTAGGTTATAATTATAGACTTCAGGGATCATCTAGTTCAACCTTTTTAAGTGTGGGAATCCACAACTAAAGCACTCATGAGGTGTGGCCATCCAACCTTTATTTATTCCATCAGATTCCACAGCAGTCTATTTATGAGTTCAGAATCCAAATTCGAGGGAAAACTTTCAAAGTCTGATAGAGAGTAAAAACCAGCCTAAAGGAAGGGATGGAGAACATGTGACTACATGTTCAGATGCTGATGGACTGCACACTGGTTATGCTGGCTACAGCTAATGGAAATTGCAGTCCAACCCTTTCTGGAGAGTCACATATTCCACAATACTGTTTTAAGGTAAGGAAAGTAAAGGGTGTCTGGAAATTATCTTTTGTAAAGATAATTTGTAACATTATAATAATAATATATTGATAATTGTAAATTATAAAGATAATTTTCAGACGCCTAGTATATGCTACTTAACATTCTCTAAGCAAACCTCTAATCACATAATTAAGAAATGCAAATAAACATAGCTGGAAATTAATAAGCAATGAAGCTGAGTAATTAAGTAATGTATGGATGTTGTTACTGTGGGGCTCATGATGAGTTTCAGTGCAGTTTGGCCTTGAAAAATGTTAGTTGTGCTAATATTTTTCTCTCTCTCTCTCTCTCTCTCTTTTGTTTTTGGTGCGATGTTACATAAATAAAATACAGAAGCTAAGTATTTTTAAAGCCATCTTCCTTCCTCCTGCATTTGTTTCCTTCATAATCATCAGCAACGACAATGGAATGACTATACCAAAGGAATCCAAGTGTACTTCTGAAATATGTTCCAGCAACTGGTACAGATTATGCTCTGTAGGGGCTGAACCTGCTAAAATATATATTTTAAAATAGATTGCTGCTTTCTTCTGCTTCATTTTTACTTTCCTTGTTTGCTTTCTCTGTATTTCAGATATGATGTATGTTGTTTTTTTTGCCCTGATCAGCTTTCTTCTCACATATTTTAACACACACACACACGTGTGTGTGTGTGTGTGTGTCTATATATCTATATCTCAGGAAATCCTGTAGCACCTTTGAAAACTAAGAATGTTTTTCAGACTTCAGTCTACTTTATCAGATTCATGAAGTGAAGCCTGTGTGGAGAGCTATATATGCCAATGCAGAAGGCAGTGAATAGAAATGAAAAATATGTGGGTTCATTTATGGGGTGAGAAGTCTCAATGATGGTTTTAATGAGTAGTTGAAAGTACAAAGGTTGGAGATGGGTTTTAGACACAAGCCACGATGAGCAGGTAAATGTATGACTAGAGGAGGATGTTATTGGTCTAGTGCAATGGTCTTTGGTCTTCCAAGTGTTTTGAATTCAACCCCAGATGCCCTAGCCCCACCAGCCCCCACAGGTGAGCTCCTCCAGTAGTACTGACAATTTAGTGCAAAAATGGGGAATTAATTAGTTCTGATTGGCCAAGATTTATAGGATTCTACTATTGAGATACAGAGAGGAAGAGACAATTAAGGAAGCCATGATTAAGTGGTCACAGAACTTCATAGAGATGGTCCAACTGGAACACTGGGAGCGTGGCTGGAAGTTGACTCAAAAATTTACTGTGGCACAAAACCTGAAAGCGAACCATCTGAAGATGTTTCACACGAAATAATGTTCTGATTCTGGGATGGGGAGGAAGAAAATAATAAGATAGTGGTTTTGCATTTCTATTTCTGTTAAATATGTATTTTTTATTGTAAATTTCATATTTTTGTATTTACATATCTTGTATTTTTACTAATACATGAGTAAGCAGTACAATGCTAACTGTATATATGTATAAAAAATAAAAATTAAAAAAAGCCTGCAAGAGGCAAGGTAACTAGCAGGATCTTTTCACCAATGTTTATGGGCAAGAAAAAGCCAGAGACTTAAAAAATAAACTAAAATGTGTTTATTGATGGGAATTCAATCACACATGTGTACAAGAGTTAAACAGACATGTACCAACACAAGAGCTAACCAAAAGAAAGGAAGGAAATTTGGACAGAGACTTAGAGAGCAGGTTATAATTACTAATCCAGAAGAGAAGCAAAGAAACAGTAATGTGGCTTAGACTTGCATCTAAAGCAGTGGTCTCAACCTGTGGGTCCCCAGTTGTTTGTGGACTTCAGCTCCCAGAAGCCCCAGCCACTATGGCCAATGCTCATGGCTTCTGGGAGCTGAAGTCCACAAACATCTGGGGACCCACAGGTTGAGAACCACTGTTCTAAAGGAAACATAAATTTAAAATGACATAGTAGAATCCAGCAAGCAAAGATACTGCAAGGAACTGCAAAATCTTCAAGGATACTCTTTCTGTACTTTGAAGTGAAGCTTTCTGGGAAACTTTCTCACAGAACTAGCTGGTTCAACACCACGTTGACAGAATTGTAGACTTTAAAAGTTTGGACTAGCAAGGGGTGTATTTGTATGAGAACCCAAAAGTTGATCAAAAGAATGGTCTCTGGTTATAAGTATTTCTGATAATAAGAAGAGATTAGCTTGCGTCCCTTTGATGTGTGGGCTTGGATGTAAATGACTCTCTGGCCAGGTAAAGAATGGAGTTTGCAACAAATACTCTTATCATGTAGGAGACTGAGAGTTAATAGCTGATTTGATAACCTTATGTCATTTTGGGCAGGAAGGTGCACAAAAGGGATAGGTGTTGAAGGAAGGCGGTGATAGGAATATCCTGATCAACTGTTCTGTGGAAACACTGAAAATTTTTCTTCTCACTGATGGTTAACTGAAGTTTCATTAGCACTTGAAAGCTTCTGGTATGACTTAGCTAAGCCTGTGAGGGGTCTCCTTACCTGTTTATCTTGCCAACTTGCCTCTTATTCAGCCTGGCTTCCAGTCATAGCAATGTATGATTTATATCAGTTTAGCCATATCAAATGTGGGGGCAGCATGGCCACTAACATCGACTTGTCTAACAGTCAGGAATTATGGGAGCTGAAGTCCAAATTATCTGGAGGAGAAGACCAAAGTTTGGGAATGACTGGTCTAGTGCACTTGTCTGGATATGCTGTATTCATATCAGTGGACTATACTAAGAAATGACAACAGTGGTAGTCAGTGAAATAGTGTTGTATGGGAAACTACTGGGGGCATGGTTGTTATGCAGCAGGGTGTGTGTGTGTGTGTGTGTGTGAGAGAGAGAGAGATGGGAAGAGAAAATTCTCAGCTTCCTTATCACTGATTCCACCATTTTTTCTTAGAATCATATATTCAAAGACTGCATTGAATGGCATCTAGTCCAGCCCCAGATCATTCAATATAATAAACCCACAGCTAGATCATCTCCAGTAGGTGGCTATCCCCTGCTTTGTTTTGTTTTTAAGAAACACCCTCCAGACAATTGGTTGCATGGTCCAATTACTTCAAATCATTCAATTTGAAATGAATCCCCAAGCAAGGTAAGATTATCTGCTCTTGTTTTGTCCTCTAAAGTGGCAGAGATCAAGTCTACATTCTCTTCTGTGTGAGACCAAAAGACTCTCTGAGTCTTTGAAAAGTTCTGCCATTCTTCTTTCTCATATACATTGCTCCAATTTCCTTTGCTACTTGAACTTTTGGCATCACTTTGTTGAAAAGCATCCCTCTTCTATATATTCATTTGGGGGCTACTTCATGCACTTGTAAGATTATTCCACAATAAATCTATTAGTCTTTGAGAAGCCCAAAGGCTCTCAGTTAAGTTACTTGTTGAATGTAGCTATTTATTACCTCTCACTCCTGCCTACTGTGCTCCTGAGGTAATGCACAACAGATATAAACTTTCTTTAAAATATATCAAAACATTTTTATACCAATTTTTTTTAAAAAAAACCAATGTTCTTTAAGAACTGACACAAAAAACTGATTAAGAACTGATTTTAAGGACTAAAAGCCTTATGGAACCATACAATCTCGTCCAACTGGCTAAATAGGCATACTAGACAGAACATAAACCCAAGCAAATCTTTGAGAAGACATAGACATGTGTTGGATCCCAATTTAGGCATATATTAAAAGGTTGGTAGAAGTGGATTTCTCTGATTTCCTCTTTAGAGCAGTGATTCCAGCTTCCTCGAAAACAAATCAGAGAGAAATAGGGTCATAGAATTATATTTTAAAGGGGCCTCATAGGCCACCAAGTCTACTCTAAGGCCATTTCTACACTTCACTGTTACAGTGCTGTTATTCCACTTTGAACATCCTGTGGAATTCTGGGGTTTGTAGTTTAGGGAGGGACATTTAGAATTCTCAGCCAGAGAGCTCTTTGGCCTCAGTTAACTACAAAGCCCAGAATTCCACAGGATGTTGAAAGTGGAATAACAGCACTATAACATTGTAGGGTGGAAATGGCCCAAATATGATTGCATCTGGATCTTCCTCCACTAAATTTGGCACAAACATAATAGAGGAAAAGTTGAAATGTCTGAAAAAGAAGTTGAACAACAGAAGTTCTAGAAAAGCTGTAGTGGAGACGAAAAAGAAAGGATGTATTAATTTGAAATGACCTCTGCACCCTTAGTACTCACAAAGAGAAAACTACTTGCAAGGCATGTAAATTCTTTCAAGATATTTTAATTCACCAGGAAGACCTCTTCCTATCTTTTAGTTTTCTCACTGTTTTAATCACAAGTTATGAGTTATACGCATGTGACATGTTTTGATACCCACAAACATATGCTGTAGACAAACCATAGGCAAGTAACCCCCTCACATGCACTATGATACAGTAACTGCAAGAGCCACATTCAGCTGACAACACTACATCAAGCATAGCAACTGACAGCAGTATATAACAATATTGTCCAATTTCCTTGAGAAGTGGTCAACCTGTCCAGAAAATCTAACCTGTAATAACTCTGAGTCTATCCAATTTGTTTTCTTTCTTCCTTCCTTTCTTCCCCTTGGAGAAAAAAAAATAACAATCATTTTTGAAACTATGCCTCACAACAGACACAGACAACTGGTTACTCACCAAGCCAACACAGCAGATTGTTCAGCTATTGTGACCTAGCAGGGATTAGATGAACCCTGTCTTGTTTTTTTTTGGTAGTCCCAGAAGAAAAGCAATACAAGGAAGTTTATTGGGTTTGGCCTGTTGTATATTCCCAGCAGTCCACTGTTAGGGTCAGTTCAGGCAGGCCTGCATTATAACCTCCATCTGTGAATAGAACAGTACATGTATGCAATTCAGTTTTGAGAGACAAGAGCATAACATCTGCTTACCACACCTTCGAAATCAAAGAATGGGGGAGATTTTTTCTGGGAGGGGGCAAGAAATCTACATGTTGAGAGAAGGAAATACATTAGGAGTAATTTTGGTTGCTACCTTATTTTTGCATCATTCTATCCTCACTGCTGAGCATTGTCTGCACTCCCAGTCACCCTCCACAGCTCGAACAAATTGAGAAGCCTCACCCCATCCCAATTAGATTTAAATTCCATTTTTAAGTGAAGGCTTTCCTTACGACCCATTAACAACTATAAAAACCTCTTTGAAAGGTGCTCCGAACTGTCTGGCATGGTCAAACATGAGAGAATCTGTCTGATCCACGTCTACTTAATGTGATGCATTTTCCAAACAAAGCTCTGATCAATTTAACAAGGACTGTCCAATGGTCACAGAGCCCATTAAAGGAAAGCTCAGACATGTAGTCTCTAACCAGGGAAAAGTTAAGTGCCTTTTCCAAGAGCATTAAGGAAATCCCTGCAATGCCTGTTCACTTTGTTGAGAAACTTACTTTGACAAATAAGAAACAAAACAAAACAAAATGTAAGGAACATGGTGACAAGTCAGTGAGACATTTGACAGACTTTCATTTTTTGTTAGGTTATTGTTTGGCCTACCCATTCCATCTAGTTCCCATACTGCCTTTTCATTATAGCTCCCTAAGGTTCCTATCACATCTTTTTATTAAATACTATCCCAAAGTCTCTGGCCATTTCTGCACTACACTGTTATAGTACTATTATTCCACTTTCAACATTTTATGGAATCCTGGGGTTTGCAGTTTAGGGAGGGGCATATACTATTTGGCTTCAGTATATAGCACTATAATAGTATAGTGTGGAAATGGCCTCTGTTATTATAATAGGAGAAATTTTGTTTCTGTATTTCAAAGAATGAGGGCATACTTTTTCTCTGCACCCTTCAAGAAAATGGGCAGGATTTTTTTAAAAAGCATTTATTTATTTATTTGTTGGCTATTGCAACTGCCATACTAAGCACAATGTTTTATGTGAGTATAAAGGAATAAGATTTTTTTTCACTCAATCTGTTTAGAGGAAAGTGAAGATATTGATAAGAATCATGTTTGGGGCACTTAGCTCCTATAAAAATAGGCACAGAAATGGTTATGCTTCACTGAAGTTGCAAAAATGTGCTTCCCAGTTCAACTGATCACAACACAAGCATCCACACAGCCCTCATTTTTGACTTCATAGGTGGGGAACTAACTTATTATTGAACAATGGATGAACTCAAGGGTGTGGTACCTGGTGTTCAATAGATTTAACAGCTGGGGAATTTTACATAACTACACTGGTTTATAATTAAGCCGGTTAATAAGAACCAAACGTATTTCAAACATAAGAATGATTTCAAATAGTTTTCCATTAAACAAAGTTGTTTTAATATGCATCTTTCAATATTTCTATGCCTGAAGAGGTAGGTTTTCAGATGAAGATAAAGGTATTTGACAGTAATGGCTATGTGATTGCATTGGGAGAACATTCTTTCAAGTGTGCTCCAAGAAGTCCATCCCTGCAGCACAGCCCAATCAGCCTCATTAGGCAAGGATTCAGGGAGAAGAACCCTGTAATCCCGCCCCCTCCATGCACACACAGTTAAAGAATCCAGGTGCTCCATGCTATGGAAAGGGGTCTCTCATATAACTTTGTACTGAGCTGTACAAGGTTTTATATCAAAAGTTACTACTGGAAACTAGCTTTCCTCACCCTACCTTCTTCCAGCGTCCTCCCGTGGGGATCCCAGCAGCAGCTCTGCCAGAAGGGGAGTGTGATGGGAGCACTCCCCTCCTCACCAGCTGCCTCTGGGATGAAGGAAGAGTGATGGCCCCAGGTACTTTCCCAGACTGCTCTGGGGCAGGAAGTGCAGCCATTGCACTTCCAGACCCTCTGCAGACCAGGTAAGTGACGGTTGGCTGTGCAATTGCAGGTCATTTATGGGAAAAACCCATCAATGATTTACTCCATGATTGTGCCACCTGGGGCTGGGAGAAGGATGAGACCACAACAATGTCATGCAGAACTTCCTTCTCCTGTCCCTATGGTGGGTTGGGAGGGTTGCATGGAAAGGGCCTTAGTATCTACTGTATCTACTAGTATTTACTTTCAGTACAGGAGATGCTGAATGTGATTTATCCTATCAGCAGTCCTGCTTTTCAGGCTCTGAGCCAATCAGCAACCAACTCTTCTTCCTCTTATTGAACTGTGGGGGCAGGAATTTAGGGGGAAAAAACCCACTGTATTTCTTTTCACTACTGTGACCCTCAGGGTCATCTGAGCTTGCTGGAATCACCCTTTTGTTTTTTACCAGTGGCCATCTTGTTTTCAATCTTGTCCGTCCTCCTTGCCTAACTTTGCTGTTGGAGGAGGTGAGACTGAAAATATCTGTCAACTAGAAATGGCAAGACAACCTCTTTTATATATTAAAACTATCATTGTCAAAAGCAAGTGACATGCATTACAGGAACTACATTCTGCGTTGGTTCTAAGAGGCTTTCC
>CAOKZL010003428.1:0-98262 GCA_948472985.1 Iguana delicatissima | reverse complement strand
TTTCTATACAGGACCAATTGCCCCTTCTCCCACCGGCAAGGGTGATGCACCCATCCCAGTCTCCTATCCATCTTTTGCAAGTTCTTCCCCAACTGGTTTGCCACTTGGCGATGAACTTGCCCTATGTGCTGAACAAGGCTCCTCACCCACTCGTTATTTAGAACCACTGGTTCCAAATCGGAGGGGAGGCTGGTGTCTACCCAAAATGTCTCGGGCAGCATCATCTTCTGCTCAGTCATCACCACGTGCGACGTGAAGCCATGGGACGCCACCATGCCTTGGAAGGCCATCAAAATGATCGGCAGCTTCGTGTCCCAATCCTTGCTGGAGAAACGCACCACCTTCCGAAGGGCCTCCTTCAAAGAGTGGTTCGTCCTCTCGATCTGTCCTGAACTCTGAGGATGGTGGGTGATGTGAAAGCGTTGGCGAATGCCCAGTGTCTTGCACAATTCCTGGGTAACGTCACCATTGAAGTGTACCCCTAAGTCCGAGTCAAGGTCACGTGACACTCCCCACCGTGTCCAGACATCGTTAAAGAGCAAGCGCGCTGCCGTGCTTGCAGTGTTGTCCCTACAAGGAAAAGCCTTGATCCATTTGCGGAATGGATCGATGACTGCCAGGCAATATTTGTTCTCACATGGGGGGGGGGTAGGCAGAGGGCCTATAAAGCCTATTTGAATGTGCGACCAGGGACCATTGATGCGTTGGTGCTGGATGGGCGCTTTGGGGCTGGAGGTGTCAGCGTTGACCATGGCGCAAGCCAAGCAGTTGTCAACTCACTGGTCTACATCCTGTTTGATTTCCGGCCACCACCCGGTTTCCCGAACCCTGTCCAGAGTCACACTTTGCCCTCGGTGTCCCAGCTCATGCACAAACTGAATGATGTCACTGTGGAGGTCCTTGGGTACGATCCAGTGGTGCTGGCCACTGGCATCAATAGCCCAATACACTCCTTCTAGCTGGGAGATCTTGAACTGGCCAGACTCATCTGAGCCTTTCCTGGCCAATTCCGAGATCTCGGAGTCCCCTTTCTGTAGCATTCCCAGGTCAAACATGGGAGGAATCAACTGTTCCTTAGGTTTAATATTAATAGCTGTGATGGGAGCCCCATCATCCTGCAAAGCAGCATCCCGTGCTATGGCATCTGCGCTGGTGTTCCAAATACAGGTAGCCGTGTTCTTTTTCTGGTGTCCTTGGACGTGAGCAACCCATGTAGGGGCAGTACGTTCTTCAATATGGGCTGCGATTCGAACCCATTTCTCAAGATGGGCTATGGGCTTCCCATTGGATGTTTTTAGGTCATTTTGGAGCCAGATCGGTAACCAGATGCTGGCAGCCTTGGCAGTCCAGTCAGGATCTGTAGAGATGGCCAGGAGGCAGTCAAGCAGTTCGTGCTCTAAAATAGCCAGTAGAGCTTCTACTTCCACCACTTGGCTGGAGTGTGGTCGGGCTTTCCTCTGTAGGGTGAAGAAGTCTGTGACTTGGATTGCTCCATAGCCGGTCCACGGGCTACCATCCACGTGCATGGATGATCCGTCACAAAACCAACAAACAAAGCCTTGTAGCTGAGCTTCCTCAAGGGAGGCTCCCCATTCCACTGGCCACTGACTAGTATTCAAAGGTGGTAAAGGGTACTCATGTATGGCTCTGGTCACAACTAGACTATAGGGAGCTGGTGGGTCCTGCGGTTGCTTCTGGAAATCCACCCCACACAACACCAAGGAAACGGTCCATTTGGCAATCCTGGCATTAGACACCTGGCTGTTCTGGGCTTTTCCAGACAGGATGTACTTAAGCGGTGTGTGTGTGGGGGGGTCTGGACAATCACACAAGCGCCTGCAATCATGAATTCCCAATGTGTTAGAGCCCAGACTAATGCGAGGCAGGTTTTCTCACAGGGAGTAAATTTGGTCTCATGTGGGTCCAGATTCCTGCTATCACACGCATGCTATCACAGGCTGAGTGCTGTTAAGTTGTTGCGACAGAACTGCTCTTATACTCCTATCTGAAGTGGCTAGTTGTATAAGGAACGGCTTGGCCATATTCAGGTGTGCAAGAGCTGGTGCCTTCATCAAATCCTCTTTAAGTTGGGCAAATGCCTACTGTTGTGCTGGTCCCCAGTCCCATTGGGCATTCTTCTTTAGTAGGGCATACAGAGGCCTTGCCTTGGCGACGAAAAACTCTATAAAGTCCCTAGAAAAGTGGAATGTCCCAAGAAGGGAGCGCAGGGAGTGCGCGTCCGTGGGGGCTGGCAATTTAGAGATCACTTCTACCCTCTGTGCATCGGGAGTGCGACCTTCGGTGCCTAGGCAAAGCCCTAGGTATTTTACCTCAGTGGACACCAATTGGGTCTTTTTCCTGTTAGCTTTAAATCCAGTGTCACGGAGGATCTCTAACACCTCATGGGTGACTTCCCTGGTCTTCTCCTCTGAATTAGAATGTATTAGAATATCGTCCACATAGGACAAGACGTGGGACCTTGAAGCTGACTGCAGCTTGTTCCACATCTTGACCACGTGGGCATGGCGAATGCTCGGGCTGGAATGAAAGCCCTGGGGCATGCATTTAAACACATACTGTTGACCCCTGAATGTGAAGGCAAATTTGTACCAACACGCCTCGTGTAATGGGATCGAATGAAATGCATTTGCCAAATCCAAGACACTGTAGTATCTGGCTCCTGCCGCGATGGCGGACAGGATTTCATTATATTTAGCCACCACTAGTGCAACGGGAGGGGTGACAGAGTTCAGGACTCTAAAATCTACGATCATCCTCCATGTTTTGCTGTCGGATTTCAGCACTGGCCATAAGGGCATATTGCAAATGGATTGCATAGGTGCGACTACGTCCCACCTGACGAGTCCCTCAATGGTTTTCCCTATGCCTTCCTCTGCTCTGGCTGGATATTTGTATTGTTTTTGAGGCGGGGGGTCCTGACCTTCTATCAAGACGTAGGCTCCCTTTATGGTCCCGCACTCTATTTTGTACTTTATCCAGACCTCTGGGAAAGCCTTCACCCATGGGTCGCTAGTCACGCAGTGCACAGGGGCAGGAGCTTCAATGGCAGCACAACGGTGCATGGCCGAAATCTCTGCCGGTCCCTGATCTAACTGCCATAGAACCCGTTCGCGTAGTCGACCATGAGTTTGTGTCCCCGGAGGAAGCCGATACCCAAAAGGCCATTGTCTTTGCCCTGGTTCTCGCAAGTCCACAACTGGAAATGGAACGTTACTATGGACATCAAGATGTTCGTCCAAGCTCGGGCTTGGTGACCCCCCTGCCATATCCAGAAAACTGGACATGTTTGGGTGTAGGTTCACCAAACTTCACAAGTTTGGGGTGCAGCACATTCAGTGCCGCAGCCGAGTCCACAAGCAGGGTGGCAGGAGTCTTTTCCCTCTCAGTCCCAATGCCTGCCTTCACCCAGAACCTTCCTCATTGGCTTCAACTTAGCCACAACGTTGCGGGGAAGCTTCCTGGACCAAGGGCACCCCTATTCTTCCAGGTCCAGGTTCAGGTAGTGTCCAGCCGGAGGAGGGCCGTTGGTCATGGCACTGACCGGCTGTTTACCTCCCGCCTGAAGCTGCTTCTCCAGAGACTCAATCAATTTGGAAGTGGGATATTTGTCGAACTGGCACATGTCCAGTATGAACCTACGTAGCATGCCCCAGATTCTCACTTTAGCAGAGGAGTACATCAGGGCCGTGGGATCGTACCCGCCAGATGTCTCCCTGGGTGTGATAATGGGGCTTCCCATTATCTAGGTTTATCAAAGGGAGATACTTCTCTCTTCAGGTAAACCAAGGGTTAATGAGATGTTAGGATTACATCAAGGATCACAGGGTGAGAGCTGACCAACCAAAAGGAAAGGGTCAGCATCACAGGTCACAAGGTGAGAATTGACCAACCAAAAGGAAAGAGGCGGGCATCTTGGAGATGCTTCCAGATCCTTCCAAGGAGGAAAATAAAAAACTTCTGAGAGGCCATGTGGCCAAAGAGACAGAGAAAGAGAGAAAGAGAGAGGGGAGAGCTGACCCAGTTGAGCTGGCAGGCATGCTGTGTCTCCTGGACCCCCCCTCTCCTCCTTTAGACCATCTACGCCTATAACCTAATTGTGAGTAACTAGAAATAAGTAGTTAGTCGCATTAGGGATGTTGTTATTTTGGGAATTGGCTGATCTTAAGAATGTATCTGTGCTGTTATATCTGTTTTGTAAATTCTTGTAACTAAGTGTACCTGGGAGAGGGGAGTCTCTCAAGTGTGATATTGTTTATTTGCATGCCTTCATTAAAACACTTTTATAAACCTCTGTTTCTCTCCATTTCCACGCCAGGGTTGGCACACGCTACATAGGACCTCTCACTCAGGGGAAGGGGGAGGTGGAAGTTCCTTATGCTTAGAGATTGGGCAGGGTCCCTCCTGTCCTGTCCAAATGATTCTTAATTCAGGGGGGTGGTGGCAGCATACCTGATAGAGTTGGGAAGATTGCCAGTCGTTCCATGCGTGGAAGTCAGCTTTGGAAGGCTGGCAAGAACCCTAGTAAAAGCACTGGGAGGGAATTTCCAGTCTTGCAAGGCTGGAAGTCAACTTAAGAGACTGGAAATAAACCTACAGTGTCACACTGGGAGAGGCTGAGTCAGAGGGCTGTTTGGGGACAGTTGGCTCCTGTGGGGGACTCCATGCCTTGCTGGGCTGGCTGTGGGAGTTTCTTCCCTGCCACTGCCTGTTGTCCTGTTTGGGTAGTGGGTGCTGGTTCCAGTTCCCATTGGGAACCAAATTTGGTGCCGTTTTCCTGTGCTGGGAATGGGGCCCATAATTCGAGTACGTCACCTTGGATATGGGTTCCCAATTCCCGGGGTCCTTCCTGTGTGCCTTGATGGGGGGTTTGAGGGAACCAGCCTCTCTCAGCAGGTCAGCGACTCGCTGGAGGTTGTTCCTGAAGTCCTCCCAGTTGGTAGTGGCCAGACCCACCAAACCCAGGGCCATCTTTGTCTCGTGGTTCAAGCCTCCGTACAACAGAGTGGTCAAAGCTGTACCCGTTGGTGGTCAGAGGGACCTTCTCTGCCAGAATGGTGAGCAGTTGCTTCCGCACCACGTAAGCCTCAAGGTTCTTACAAGGGCCCTGTTGCTCCATGACATAGAGCACGCTTGCACTCTGTCCGGGCCACAAAATCTTAACTACCTCCCACATCCAATTGTGGGCCTCAAGAGTTGGGTGCTCAGAAGGAGACATGCAGAACCGAGCCTACTGGGTCAGGTCCTGGCCATTGGCTGTTGGGTGAGAATGTATCACCGTGTTCAACCACATGATCCCTGTGGACCTGGTCAATGGACCCAGTTGGTCCGCAATTGCCTTGGCCTCGGTGGCATGCCAGGGGACCCTAGTCTCAGTGACCTGCATCTCCTGTGTCTCAGGCCTGACTGCGTGTCCTTCTCCTATCAGGGTGGTCCATCTGGTCATGGACCGTGTCTCGCCGAGGTGGACTGGGACCTTAAAGTCATTCCAATCCGGATTATGGGGAAGAGTTGCCAGAGCATCCTCCGGCAAACATTCCCCGGAAAAGTCCTGTGCAAAGGTTGGGAGCAGCTTCTGAAACACAGCCGAAATCAATGCCTTCAGTGTATGGAGCTGGCTCTCCAGTGCAGCAATTTGCTTAAGGCAGGCTGCATGACTCACAGCCTCTTGCTGTTCCTTCACCTGCCCAATCATGAATCTAGCTGCAGACTGGGCATGATCAAGCTCAGTTTCTAAGGCATGGGCTTTCTCTTCCCATGTCTGAGCCACCAAAGTAACATCACTGAGTTTCTGTGCGGAGGCCTGCGCAACAGACGTGAATGTTACCTTGTCCGCCCGCAGTGCCTCAATCTCGGCATGAAGCCATGCATTCTCCTTCTCTACCTCTGCTAGTTTCCCTCTGGTCTCAATTAGGGCACTACTAGCGTCTCTACCCATAAGCCAAAGTCCCCACGCAGCCAAAGTGTCCTTTGATGGCCCGAATGTGTTCTTTGATTTATTTGCCAGGGTGTACGCTTCTCGGAGTGTGGTAAAGGGATCAGCCATCTGGAAGATGGAGTCCTTCCAGGGGCATTTCCCCTTACTCAACACCCACCTTTCTAACTTGCCTCGGACCTCTTCCTCACACATGAGGTCCTTAATTGGGCTCTCCTTGGCCATTTCAACACTGCACAACTAAACTTCCTAACACAAATACGGGACCAGGAACTGGAGTGACGGAGAGGATCACCTAGACCCCTGGGGGAGCTGAAGGGAAACGAACACAGCGGAACTATTCTAGGAAAGAGGGATGGGAACCTATCTCCAGCCTGCCCAAACAGGGTCACTTTTGTACACCCAGACCCGGTTTTCCACCTCGACAGCACTGAGGACAGCAGGACGAGGAAACAGTTCATGGACAGAGAGGTCACCTAGAGCCAGGGGACCCTCAGGAGTACTCTGCCTACCTGAAGGGGGGAAACGAGCACTTTGGAACTTACTACGCTGCCTGGCCAAGCAGCGGGAAAAAAGAGGCAAGGAACCAAAACCGAACCATCCCTAACCGGTTTTCTGGGTGAGGGGTACTTTCCTCTACCACGGGCCAAACCTCTAAACCCTAGGCTAGGTCGGAAATCACCACCCTCACCTAGTATGCTAGCAAATCGGGACGCACCCGAAAGTTACACAGCGAGATGCACCCGCGCTTCCACTATACTACCAACCCACGTTCTCAACTCTGGGGGGGGAGAAAGGAGGAGAGTCTCCTTTCTTAAGTGCTTTCTTGTGCCTTACTGCTATGGTGTTGGATGGGTGTAGACTGTTCCTACCATGCTAACACCCTATCACTTTGGATCCCAGCCCATGATAGACCCCAAGTTAGAGATGTGATTCTCGGGTCAGCTTGTGCACATCCCTTGCTATCGGCAGTGCTGGGGTGGCTGACATACACAAATCAAGCAAGAAGGGGAGCAGATTTCCAACCCCGATAGAGTAGCTCCTAGAGCTCACACAGACACAGTTCTCACACACACACGTGTTCCTGCCTGACTGCGTTCTCGCAACTTGCCTGGTCAGTACCAGCCTGATTTGAGGAGGTTCGTGACTCCTTCTCAAATTGGGGGTACTGGGGTTGCCCACATTGCTCCACCACTCTGTTACCCTGTTTACTGGGGGTCCTGTGAAGGACACCTAAATGTGCTCAACTATAGGTGGGGAAAATTAGCTCAGAGCACTGCTTTAGCATTATGAGAGGCAGGGTAACTTAGCAGGATCTTGTAACCCAATGTTTACGGGGTCAGGCCAAGTCAAGGAGCAGACCGGTTTGAAAATAATGAATGATCTTTATTAAATACAGGTACACAATGTAAGCAACACACGCACACAGATAACTAAGGAAAATAAAGGTGTGAGTAACATAGCGGGATTTTCAGAGGGATAGTTGATTCGGGTGATACGAAACTTGTTCCTGAATCCCGGAAGAAGATAGAGAGCGATGCTGGGGTTCGCTGTGGCTCAGCCCATGGAGCTGAGGGGAAGCTCACCAAGCAAAGCAGCAGCAAGGCGGTCTGGAACTTGGGAGCGATCCGAAGAAGGTCTCAGAATCAGGGGTTTTTATAGGGAGAAGTGTGACTGTAGGCTATGCCTTCCTCGGGGACAACAATGAGTTTTGGGTGCAAGACAGTGTCTGAAAGGTCACAATTTAGCATGATGAAATCAGAGCCGGATTAACAATGGTGTAGCCAGTATGTAAATGCACGACGCTTGACAGTGGATGGTTCAGCCTTTGTCAAGTTGCCTACTTGGTGCAGGGAGCCTTTTGTATGTAGCGCGCATACATAATGTGGTGTTTGTTGGGGAGGTCCCTGAAGCTGCGATCTGGCTATTTCTGGCTTGCCTGTATTGTTTGAGAATATTTCAGCAATTAAATGTCGAGCCTAGTTTCGTGCTTGTCCGGGGGCCTCACAAACACGTGGAGAAGGGTGGTATGGTAAGGCTGAATTATGATATCAAAGTGATATCTGGTGCTATCGCCAAATAGGTCTAAACTGTAGTAAGAAGTGCATTCTCCCCTCTGGACTGGGCAATGCCTGGAGGCAGCTATCCCAGTGCAACACAGAAACACAGACCAAGATAGACACACAGGAGGAGGTTGATGTGTCCCTGGACTCTCAGACAAAGATATGTCCCCTATTATTTTTAATCAATGAAAAGCAGCATCCATGACAGGAGTAATCATCCCTTTGTTACTGTAGCCTAGGCCTACCCGGGATAGCACCCGATATCGTTTTTGATATCAAACCATTCAGCTTTCCCCTGCCACCCCGCTCCACGTGTTTGCGAGGCCACTGAACAAGCACGCAAACAGGTATGGCCGATAATTGCTGGACATTCCATTCTCCACCTAGACAGGCCAGACATAGCCAGGTCGTCACTTCAGGGACCTCTCTGGCAAACACCTCATTAAGTATGAGTGATACTAACAAAGGCTTCATGCCCCGAGCAGGCTACTGAACAAAGGTTGCGCTATCCACTGGTAAGCGCCGTGCATTTGCATACTGGCTACACTATTGTTAATTCGGCTTTGACTCAATCATGCTAAATTGTGACCTTTCTGAGACATTGTCTTGCACCCAAAACTCATTGTTGTCCCCGAGTAAGGCAGAGCCTGCAGTCCCAATTCACCCTATAAAAACCCCTCGATTCCGAGACATTCCTCGGATCACTCGGTTGCTCTGAACTTCCATCCCACCTTGCTGCTGCTTTGCTTGGCGAGCCTTCCCCTCAGCTCCTGTAGCTGAGACCACAGCAACCTTGGATCGCTCTGAATGTCCATCAAGCTTTGCTGCTGCTGTGCTTGGCGAGCTCCCCTCAGCTAATCGAGCTGAGTTTCTTCTCTGCACCCCCAGATTCTCCCGCAAGGTCCATGATGACGAGACAGGTGTCGTATCACCCATTTTCCCTGAAAATCTCTATCCTTAATTCAATTTCTAATCTATTAGTTAGCTGTGTGACTGTGGTGTCTTTAATATTTGTTTGTATGCAATAAAATATCATTTCTGTTACTTTAAACCTGTCTGGCTGCTTGACTGACCTGACCCCGTAGACGCTGGGGTTGCAAGATCCTACTAAGTTACCCTGCCTCTCACTAGCTTAAGTGAGTGCTTCAGCTAATTTTCCCCAATATTGTGTTTTATAGTTTGGATATTTAGGTGTTCCTCCTGGGACCCCCAGTAACCAGGGTAACACCTTGAGGTTGCTGACTTTGTGAAAAGCAGCGTCCAAGAAAGGGTTAACAGTCCCTTGAGGTTGCTAGCTTCAATTGCTGAGGAAAGTGGCCCCAACACTGGGTGAAAGTCCTGTGAGGTGATGCTGTAGTTGATGAACCAACAGTGCTGCAGAATATGAGTAACGAGAGTGCCGGGGGGGGGGCAGGGAACTGTTAACCCCATTGGGTTGTATTCTGAAAAATTGGGCACATTTTGGTCTGGAGCCAATGACTAAGAAACACCTGAAACAATTACATCAATAGTCATGGCCTCAGTACCAGCTTGAAGGAGGTAAAAGGTGGCTACCAGAGGGATCAGTTAACTGTGATTTTACAGTTCTCCCTCCATATTTGCAGGTTTGACACTTGCGGATTGGATTATTCACTGTGAGGCTTGCCTCCCCCATTCTCCTTTTCCCTTTTGCTCTCCTCCCCCTACTGCACAAGTGATTGCAACGACGGTGGGTGGGAGAGTGAAGTGGGAGGCCATCTCCTCCTCCACACTCCCCTTCCTGCTGCTTCAGGAGTGATCGTACTGGCGACAGGTGGGAGACTGAAGTGAGAAGGCCATTTCCTTCCCAGTGCTCTGTTACCCACCACTGCCAGCATGGTCGTGCCCAGGCTGGATGGGAGAGGGAAGTGGAGGGTGATTCCATCCCCCACGCTCTGTTCTCCGTCTCTGTGGGCGCAATCCCACCAGGGGCAGGTGGGAAAGTGAAATGGGGGGGAGATCTTGTCCCCCACACTTTCCTGGGCAGGGCACCCAGGGGAGGGGGAGTGCTCACTGGGGGAGTTATTTGCGATTTTTTGACTTTCATCGGGGTTCTGTGCACCTATGCCCCATGAATGTGGAGGGCCTACTCTATTTTGCAATTGATGCTATGTTGTAAAATGCAAAAGAAATGGGATGAGTTGATGTACAGTGATGCTTTTATGAAATTGTCTAAGGATACTGAACTGCAAAGTGCTTGTGGAATTATGGTTATATCTGTGCCTACTGAATCCTGCAAGGGGACAGAGCAGGAGGAAGATATGCAATTGTCCGTTCCCCCTTTAGCAGTTTCCTCTCCTCCCTAGAGGCACCACACAGTGTTTCCTCCTCCTCTTCCATACATGATGAGAAATGATGTGAAATGCTGTGAGAAAAAGAGGTTGGCGAAAAGGGAAAAAGAAAAAGGAGGGGGAAAAATCAATTGTTGTATGCTGATGAGGATGATGGGTGGCCCCCTTCCCACTGCTCCTCCCATGCCAGGACAGCAAGCACGCCCATCTATGCAGCCTCAGGTTTTGACTCATTTTGTATCCCACGCTTTACCAGCTGGATTGGGGAATGGGGGTGAAGACAAGGTAGATGAGGAGGAGATTGAATTTAGTGGGAAGGATCTGGCAATGATTGCATCTGGTGAAGACTCTGAAGCAAAGGAACATAGGAAAGACAGACTACCCCTTGAATGGATGGCAGAGTGTAGGACTACGTTTGATACAATTAAGAGGGCTCTAATGAGTACAGGTGCCTTGGACTTGCCAGATCTAGAAAAGCCATTTGAACTGTTCATATGTGAGAGACAAGGAATGACAGCAGGTGCACGGATGCAGTTGCGTGGGAGCTGGAATTTGCCAGTGGCATACTATTCCAACCATATAGACTCTGTAGCAGAAAGGTTCCGAGCATGCCTGTAAGTAGTTGCAGCTACTGCCTACTCAGCTGAAGAAGCAGGGAAGCTAACACTTAGCAGCCCATGTACTATGTCTGGTCACATGGCAAAGTAACAAACCATACTGTTGAACAACTCTAAGATTCAGGTATCTATGACTAATGTTCTAAATCCTGCAACCCTTATGCCAGGAACAGAAGAGCCACACCTACACCATGATTACATTGAGGCTATACTGAAACTGTTTGTGCCAGCCAACTAGACCTGAAAGATGTGCCCATAGATGATGCAAGTGTTGAATATGATACTACTGGAAGTAATTTTATACATGTGGGGTGCTGCAGAGTGGACTGTGAAGCAGCCACTCTATGGGAAACCACTGAAGCCAAGCCACTGCCAACAAATACTTCAGCATGGAAGACCAGAGCTCATAGCCCTAATAAGATCCTTGGTTTTAGGCAAAGATCAAATTGCTAACATATTTGTGGATTCTAAGTATTTCTTTGAAGTGTTACAGGTTCATGGAGCCCTGTGGAAAGACAGAGGTCTACTCAATGCAGCTGGCAATACTGTCAAGTATAGACATCAGATCCTGGCTATGCACCTTCCAAAGTAGGTGTTGGTGTTTCACTGCAAAGCCCATCATAAGCCAGACTTTGAAGAGGCAGCCATCCAAGATCTGTCAAGAAACTCAACTGAAATGGCCAGATGCACTTCCAATTGCCCTTCTCCAGATGTGAATAAGACCAGAGGGGAATTTGGGGATCAGTCCATTTGAGATCGTGTTTGTTAAGCTATATTCTACTAACCTGATGTTGACACATGGTAGTTAGGCTGAAGTGTTAAATGACCAGAAAAGTACTTGTAGGATTTCTCTTGCTTGTTGTGTTCTTTTCACAAGAATATACAGCGTCACATCCCATTGCAGATGGAGCAAGCAGTCCATCTTCTTAAACCTGGAGACTTCGTATTTCTGAGGATGTGGAAGGATGTACTTCCCCAGGGAAAATGGAGGGGACCCTAGAGATCATCTTGGGCACTCAATGAAGTTGAGAGGAGCCCCAAATTTATTACGACAGAGTAAAAGCAGCACCAGTGCCTGATCCTGAGAGTGCCACACTGGAAGCTGGCACATCTGGATGCCAAGAAAACCAGAGTGTCACTCCGGAGACTGACCCAAAAGGGAAGTGTTGTGATGAACGAATGGGTTCCGGTGGAAAGGTAAGGTCCTGAACCAAAGAACCAGAGAAATCATGGCAGCAACGCAGTGCATTACTGAAGGATGGCCTTGGACAGTGGAGCAAAAACAGTGAAAGGAATGTTTATTTGGCCGAAGAAGAGAGTTGGCAAAACAGAAAGAAATTTGCACAAACAAGGTGTTCTCCAAAGTTCTCCGAGTGGTACAGAGAGCGAAGATTAGATAAAGAATTAACGTGATACAGGATGTTTTTGACATCAACATTGGTATGTTCTGGAACTATGACGACCAGCAAAACATGTATTTCTCAAGAAGTGAGAAAAGATTGGTATAAAGAAGAGAAGATTTTCAGCCTCACAGGATGGCATGATGGCTTTAGGGCATGATGGTTTTAAGGCTGGATGGCTTTAGGGATGGAGGGCTTTATGGCTCTATGGCTTTATGGCTCTATGGCTTGATGGCTCAATGGCTCATCCACCTTTCGGGGACATCTGATCAGTGTTTAGCGGAGGGACCGTGAGTATGCTGAATGAATGCGTGTGTGGGAGTGCTCTTGATACTTAAATGTGATTTTTGTAGTTTATGTCTCAATAAATGTTACATCAATAGTGATTAAACCCAGATCAGGTTTCCTAAGTGTCTTTGTTGAAGGGTCCTATAGTCTGGGGACTGAATCTCTCTGGATCAAACGTACCGAAATTCTCGGTGCATGACAGTGTTGGACTGTAAATCTTATTGAAGATCTCAGGTTTCTGTTTAAAAGATTGAACAAACCATGAATATTATGCTAATTACTCTCACACTTAATGTGATGTGTACAGGGCAGTTCCTGTATGCCTGCACACTAAAGCTTCATAAAGATTGTTGAACCAACACTGGAAGCTGGGTTCTGGATGAAGACCATATGGACTTTATTATACCTATTGTAATAGTCCCTAGTGTCTTATTGCTTGTAGTGAGAATTAGTTATCTGTGCTTTAGTTTTAGTAATCTCTTATATAGGAGGCCAACCTATAGACAGATGGAAAGAAATATTGTTTATCATATTGATCAGAATGCTTTTGCTCCCAGGCACAAGCAAGGGAGCTCTAATTGCCGTTGCCATTCTGCCTTTGGAAATAACATTGGATATCATTTTCGATATCAATAATTTGGCTTTCTTCCACCACCCTTCTCCATGTGCTTGCGAGGCCACCGAACAAGCTTGCAAGACAGGCACGGCCGATAATCGCCATAATATTCCACATAATACAGGCTGGCCAGAAATAGCTGTCCCAGCACTTCAGGAGACCTCAAGGGCAAGTGCGCGATTAGGTATGTACACAACTCACAAAGAACTCACTACCCCAAGCAGGCAGCTTGATTAGAAGTGCCTTCACCTGTCAAGCACTCTACGTTTGCGTACTGTCCATTCCATTGTCAATTTGGAACGCATTCAATCATGCTAAATTCTGACCTTTCGGAGGCTTTGTCTCCAGCTAAAAACTCATTGTTTTTCCCGAATGCGGGATGGCCTATGGTCATATTTCTCCCTATAAAAACCCCTGATTCCAAGACCTTCTTTGGATCGCTCGGATCACTCCCGACTTCTATCCAGCCTTGCTGCCACTTTGCTTGGTGAGCTGTCCCTTCAGTCCCACATACTGAGACTCCATACCTCCGAACTTCTGCTACAGACTGCCCAGGCTTCAGGACAGGTGTAGTATCACCCCAAATCACCAATCCCTCTTAAAATTCCCTCAGTCCCACTCACACCTTTATTTTCTCTAGTTCTCTGCGTGATTGTGTTTCATACACCGTTTGTTTGTATTTTAATAAAAGATCACAATTATTCTTATAACCTGGTGTGCTCCTTGGCTTGGCCTGGCCCCGTAGACATTGGGTAAAAGACTCCGCTGCGTTGCCCTGCCTCTAGTATTGCTAACTTGTGCTCTTGGCTAATTTCCCCACCTTTTGATATTTTGAGAGCGCACTTCTGTGTCCCTCATGGGACCCCCAGTAAACAGGGTAACAGAGCCTTAATACTAGAGATAGGCCAAGAGCCCCCATTCCAAAGAGCACTGGAGAGGGAGACATCTACAAACCAAAGGTACTTCTCACAGAGAGTGCTGGAACCTTGAAGAAAGAGCCATACTCCAACTAGGAAGGAGAGTTGCCAGAGCCCAATCACTCAATACTCCCTACATGGGCCCGTTTGGGAGCTGGCCATACAAATGTATATGAGGAAGTTAAAATCCATTTAGCCCAGGAATTAAATCTGTTGGAAAATACAGCATTCTCTCTTCCCCACCTCTTTAGCTAGGATAGCTTCTCTACAATTCGTCTGTGTATATATTTAAAATTAGTGTCTGAGGCATCTAGACCTTACACTTTTCTGTCTGTGATTGGCTTAGCTTAGGAGGCCATGCTTCTGTCTCTCTAAAAACTCTGTTCTCCTTTGACTACACTTTAATTCCACACACTAAACCAACTAATCAAACTGTCAACTGCTATCTACTAACTTAATGATACTTGTAACTTCTTAATTATGCTGAGTTTTTTTGATGGATGTATCATTATAAATTTTGTTAGTAAATGTTTTAAATTTGAATTCTGCTGTCTGCCTTGTCTCCTTCAGTTAAGCCATCATTTTAAGAAGGCATGCCTAAATAGGAAAATGCCTTTTGTCTGTAATTCTGCTGATAAAGAGTTCCTTCAGGACTAATAGCCTGGGTAACTCTCAACTCCCAACAAAGTCACAGTGATTGCTGGGCGTGGGGGCAAAAGATATTGGTTTACTTTGTGTCCAATGTGTGCTGTGGCTTCCTATGAAACTTATATCCACAAACTGAGTCAAATGATAGTGAAAGTTGCTAATAAAATGAGTGTTGTATTGAACAGTATTTCTCATGAAGTGATACAGATGTGAATTGTACTTTTACAAAATCGGATGGCTGTAGACTACTTGTTAGCTAGTCAAGGTGGCACATGTGCAATTATTGGTGATTAATGTTGCAGTTTTATTGAGGATGGGTTTAACACTCAACAACATGGGATAAAATCTCTTGAACAAGAAGAGGAAAGGCAAAAGGACTCTGAGGATAGTCTATGGAACTCGCTGACAAACTGGCTTCCAGATTTTGGATAGGTAAAGAATATCTTTGTGATCCTTATGTGTACTGTGGTGATATGTATCCTAGTTTGTTGTATAGTGCAGCATCTGCCTTTGCTTAAGAATAGCTGCAAACCCAATGTTGCTAGGTGAATGTATGTGAGATTTGCTATTCCCAGGAAAAAATTGATATGTTGGAGAGGAAGGTGAATACCTACAGAATTGAAATGGGATATCAGGGGTGTGGCCCCTGAGTCTCAAAATGGGGGAATTGATGGCTTAGCATACGGAAAACGCTACATGTCTTAACCCAAGGCTTCGTGTTTGACTGAAGGCTATGTGTCTTAAGACGTTTCCCGTGGTTGTGACACTCTCCACTTATGGAAACAATTACAATATAAGGAAACAATATAAGGATGGTTTTGGATATAATTGAATATTATGAGAAGCATAACGAACGGAAAATGGCTATGGTATTTGTGGATACAGAGAAAGCATTTGATATGATCAGTTGGCCATTTATGAAGACTGTGATAAAGCAGATGCAAACAGGAAATAAATTTGTGTCCTGGATTGAAGTAATCTATATTCAACAACATGCTCAATTGGTCATAAACGGAGAAAAAACAGAACCGATTGAATTGCATAGAGGGACAAGACAAGGTTGTCCCTTGTCCTCTCTTCTATTTATTTTGACAATGGAAATACTCAATAATGCTATAAGAGAGAATAAAGCTATAATAGGAGTTCAAGTTAAGAAGTATCAATATAAGTTGAAAGCGTTCGCTGATGATTTGGTTTTGTTTCTAGATGATCCAGGGAGAAGTATTAAAGAGTTGACTAGAACATTTCAAAAATATGGAGAATACTCTGGATTTCGAGTCAACAAAGAAAAAACAGCCTTGGTAATGAAAAACATGACTGAGAAAGAAGAGACGGAATTAGCAAAATTAACAGGATTTAACAGAGTACAAAAGACAAGGTATCTGGGTATCTGGATAGCTAAAAGAAACAATGAATTATTTTAAAATAATTATGACAAAAAATGGAAAGAAATAACGAAAGACTTGGAAAGTTGGACTTCAATGCGACTATCAATGATGGGAAGGATAGAGGCAATAAAAATGAATGTACTTCCAAAAATGAACTTTTTATATCAAAATCTTCCCATAATAACAAACAATAAGCCCTTTATACAATGGAAGAGAGAGTTAACCAAATTTATATGGCAAGGGAAAAAACCTAGAATAAAATGGAAAGTTTTGATGGACCAAAAGACTAGAGGTGGAATGGGAGTACCAGACTTTCAGATATATTACAAAGCTGCAGCCTTTACATGGAGAAAGGATTGGATAGATTTACAGGATACAAGAATGTTGGTGTTGGAAGGCGCAGATTTAAGGATGGGTTGGCATGCCTATATGTTCTATGGTGAAGCCAGAATTGATAAAGATTTCACTCATCACTATATCAGGAAATCTCTTTTGAGAATTTGGGAAGAATATAAGAATAAGAACATGAAGCAGTTTCCCACATGGGTCTCCCCTCAAGAAGCTTTCTTTGGTAGATGGACAGAAACAGACAAATGACTTCGACATGAAGACATATTGGAAAGGTCAACTTTAAATAACTATAAGATTAAAACAAGAGAAAAATTGGAATCGGAAAGAATAACACTAAGTTGGCTTCCATATAGGCAGTTAACTGAAAAGTTCCAAATGGATTTAAAGACTTATGGAATAGACTCAAAAGAGACAACAGGAATGATTAAACGACTGTTGGAGAATTCTCCTCATCTACTATCTTATATATATTAAGAAATATTACAACAAGAAAGACAAGAAGAAACAATCAAGTCAGCAATGATTTCGGGGGCTCAAAATATAGGACATTCAATTCAATTGGAATTCTGGGAAGAAAGCTGGAAAAAATCACAAAAATTTACAGTTGCCCAAAATTTGAAAGAGAATTACTATAAGCTGTTCCATAGATGGTACATGACACCAAACAAGTTGAAAAAGATTTACAATCCTGGTACAGGACTCTGTTGGAAATGTCAGAAAGAGGTTGGTACAATATATCATATGTGGTGGACATGTTCCAGAGCCAAGAAATATTGGACTGATGCACATAATAAAATTTGTGATTTATTGAAAATGCAATTTGCTAAAATACTGGAACTTTACTTGTTAAATATGACAAATGTATTTGATGGTACTGATACTAAGAAATATTGGAGAATAATTCTGTATATGATAACGACAGCTAGGACAGAGTACGCTAAGCTTTGGAAAACTCAACTGATACCAACTATAGAACAGTGGTGGGGAACATTTATAGAAAACAGAAATGCAGATATTTTGTCACAGAGATTAAAAGGGAAATCAGAAGATGAGATTAAAAAGTAATGGCAGATAGTAATGAATAGCTGGGTAATGTTGAATGAAAATGAATAATTCATGACTAGGATTTGAAATGAGGAAGCTACTGTTGTAAGCCATGGAACTGTAATGAAGAGATTGAAATGCAAGAATTGACATGTAACAATATCATTAAAATGCGGTACAAATAGAGATAGAAGTATTAAGAGGTATTGAAAATAAATTCTAGATCAGTGTGGAAGATCAAAATATGTCATGCACTATTACAGTAACAACTGTTTGTTTTATATGTGAAATTGAATAAAATGATTTAAAAAAAAGAAAAAAAGAAACAATTACTTAAGTGGTTCCGATGTGTGTAACATGTGTTTCAAAATTGCCTTGATTTTCTCTGTCTATAAAGTCTGTTAGAATTCTGTTACAGGGCTCACAGCTGGATTGTGCATTGGAAAGCACCCAGCAGCAGACTCCAGAAGCACTTCTGTAATAAACCTGTCTGTCTATCCATTCAACTTCTGGTTGTTTTTGACCACTGTCAGTCTATGTGAGGCAGACCTATATGAAGCCTATCAAGGCTTCATCAAGGCTATCTGTTGCGAATTCCAGGCTTCTGCAAGATTTGAGATCTTGTGGGAGCCCAAAATTCTCATGACTTGGATTGAGCCTACTTTGGCTTGTCTTACATGCTGCTTTCCCAGTTTCCTGGAAAGCTGACAACAGTAAGATTAGGCAGCACAAAAAGAAAAAAAGAAAAAGAAAAAAGGGACCTCAGAGCATTTGGTATGCGGCAAGATAGCTTCACATAGAGGTGTGTCTGTTATGAGCACAGCTGGTGTCTGCTGTTCATGCTTTCAGCTCTGCGGGGGACTGAGACAGTAGCATGTGATACATGATTTGGGGCTCCTCTGCATGGCTGACCACAAAGAAGAACAAAGATCCCAGCTGGAATACACCCAGCATTTGGTGTGTAAGTTCATTTTGTTATGTATCACCTACTCTGATGTCTGATTTTGAGAGGGTGGCTGAGTAAGGAAAATGGGATACAGAATCAGAATTCAAGTCCCCAAATATGGGACAGGCCACATAAAACAGCACACCTGGGAACTTTTTCACTCCGTGGCTTATTCTCTGCAGATAAGCTGAACTGTGATTATTTGACTGAGGAATATAAATCATGAGACAGTGTAAGAAGTGGTCTCTTCCTAGGGTGAGAGGGAAAAAGAGTCTTCAGCAGTGACAGAAAGCTTTATCACTTTTTTATCACTTTTTTATCTTGTTTGAACTTGCTTCACAGAGACGTGAGAATTGTGGCAAAAAACCAAAACAAAAAACCACCCTTCCCTTGTTTACTTCAAACCAATGTTACTCCACTGGAAAAACCCTATCCCTGGGTCTATAATTTGATATTAAATATGATTCTGTGTGCCTGAGAGATCACCTGGATGTGCATGTAGTCAGCCACGGTTGAACGATTGAAAACCAGGTCAGGCCAGTAAAATCCTCAGTCACGTAGCCCCAAGAGACCTCAAGATGTGTAAACCCACAATAAACAAAGGGTCCTCAGCCCTGGAAAAGCTGACTTGAGGGGATTAGCATGTTTCCCCAAGTTGAGCAAATATCCTATCAAGTGAGGACCATTTACATGAAGTCACACCACAACCAAACGCAGCCAAAGATCCTGAGACTTTGGTAACACCTTGTAATCCCATCGCACAAAGGAAGTTACCATTGTGGAGCTTCGTTCTTGCTGCAACACCCATTGTTCTCCCCAGGAAAGGATTAGTCCTCCAGATACTTTTTCTCCTACAAATAGTCCCAGGTTTTGAGCAGTTCTTTGGATCGCTCCCGGTCATCCCAGCAGACCATTGTTCCCTCTGTTGAGTAATCCCCTCAGCCCTCTTCGTGCTGAGTCCCACTTCCCCACAGTTTTCCTGGATCATGGACTTCAGGAAAAGGTGCAGTATTACCCCAGCTACACCCCTTCAATATTCCCCTATCTAGTTTCCCCTCTTTTGCTTCTTAATAGATCTTGAGTGAGTGTGTGAGTGATTGCATTGGTGCGTGAGACTTTTATTCAATAAAATCATTTATTGGACCTTTTCGTTTGGTTTTTGGCTTGGCCTGACCCAGTAAAAACTGGGTAAAAAGACTCCGCTAGGTTACCCTGCCTCTCGCATTGCTACTGCTTGTGCTCTGGCTAGTTTCTATTCCCCATCACATGGAGCACATTGAAGTGTCCCCCAAAGGACCCCAGAAATCAGGGTAACACGAAGTTTATAACAAAGGCCTGGAAAATTTATTTTTGCAAATATGTGTTACCCTAAAACAGACCTGCAGAACTTGGCAGTAGGTAAGGGCCAAAATTAAATAAGCTAAACTTCTTTGGGCCACAGATAGGTTTTTAGTGCCTCACTTTCCAAGTAAAGTTATAATAATGGTATAATAATTTTTTTATTTGCAAAAGAGTTTAATCATTAATTATACTATAATTATTAATTAATGATTGATTAATGATTGATTGATTAATTAATTATTAATGATTAAACTATTTTGCAAATAAAATAAACCATAATATATAAAAAAGGAAATTTCAATGATTACACTTATTACTTAAGAAACAAAATATTATGGTGGAAGTTATTCAAGTTCATAATGGAGAAGGTTTGTTCAGATATGTAGGTACTCCCGAATATACTGAAAACCAGTAAAGCACCATCTTACCCTCAGTTTCTATGTAAGGCTCTGAGGTGAACAGTGAAGAAAGCTGACAGGAAGAGTATCAGCTCTTTTGAAAGGGTCTGTGTATCTATGGATACTACAGACTGCCAACAAATTAAATAAATGGATCCACAATTAGATTAAACCAAACTCTAAAAACCGAAATGACTAAAATAAGGCTATTATTTGGACACATCATGAGGTGACATGACTCCTTGTAAAAAATGTTAATGATGGAAAAAGTAAAAGGTTGGATGAAAGGGCAGAAGGGAATAAAGGACAATTGTTACCCTGATTTCTGGGGTCCCGGGAAGGACACCTCAATGTGCTCACAATGGGGAATGGGAATTAGCAGAGCACAAGCTAAGCAATACAAGAAGCAGGGCAACCTAGCAAGATCTTGAACCCAATGACTCGGGTCAGGCCGAGTCAATGAGCAAACAGAAGTAAATTAAAATTGTTTTTCTTTATTTTGATAACACAGTCACAACATATGTATGCAAACACACTCACACAGACCTAAGAAAGAAAGGTAGGAGTTGGATAGAGGGTTTTAAGAGGGTTTTTTGCATGGGAAATACTACACCTGTCCTGAAGCCCGGATAGTCTGAAGAAAAGTCCGTAGAAGTGGAGATTCTCAGCACATGGAGCTGAGGGGAAAGCTCGTCGAACGAAGCAACAGCAAGACTGGATGGAAGTCAGAGTGATCCAAGCAATCCAAAGAAGCGCTCAAAATCAGGGGGTCTTATAGGGAGAAATGTGCCTGTAGGCTAGTCCGTTCTTGGGGAAAACAATGGGCTTCGAGCTGGAGACAAAGCCTCCGAAAGGTCAGTACTTTGCATGATTGAATTATGACAGCATTGTCAATAGAGTAGACAGTATGCAAATGCGGAGTTGAGTATCCAGCTCATCAAGCTGCCTGCTCGGGGCAGGCGATCTTTTGTAAACAGCGTGCATACATAATGTGATCTTAAAGAGTACTTGCCTGGAGGTCTCTGGAAGCTGCAGCCCAGCTATTACTGGCCTGCCTGGATCTGTTTTGAATGGTTCAGCTATTTTCGGCCATGCCCATGTGCATGTTTGTCCGGGGGCCTCACAAGCACATGGAGAGGAATGGGTAGTGAAGGCCAAATGCTTGATATCAAATGATATCTAATATACCACAAGTTTGGACTAGAAACTACAGTAACATGATGATTATACAGATGGATTTATTCAATTAAGGAAGTCATAGCCCTGAGTTTGGAAGACCTGAGCAGAGGTGCGATGACCTGGGCTCTTGGAGGTGCCTCATTCATGGGGTCACTATAAGTCAAAGCTGACTTGATAGTAGTAGCAACAACAACAACAACAAGAACAACAACAACAAATGTAATAGGTGAGTGGGGCTGGACACCATTTGCCCCTTCCCCCAGCCGCCATTTCCTGCTTCTCAATTTGGTGCAGAGCTACTGCTGTATGTTACTGTATGGCTGCAGTTCCATGTGCTGCATCTTCTGAATGACCACTTGGCACAAGTTGTTCCTTCCTTTTATGGGTTTTGAACGCTTGACCTGATTAAGACTGTGTCTCCACTTTATGGGACCTCTGCTTTCAGGAAGCTACAGGGTGCTGTGTTGGATGGACCCTCCTTCTTCCACTTTACAAACTGTGCTCTGAACCATGCTTGTGAGCAGCATAAGGCGAATCCATCCCTTGCATGTAGGTCTGCCTGGAGACTAGCAGCAGTGTGTACAGGCTCCACATCCCCCATCAAGCAGAACACTGGGGCTATTTCTGCACTTGACTGTTATAGTGCTATTATTCCACTTTCAATCTCCTATGGAATCCAGTGGTTTGCAGTTTAGAGAGGGGCCTTGAGGCAAACCCCAGGATTTCATAGAAGGTTGAAAGTGTAATAATAGCACTGTAACAGTCTAGTGTGGAAATGGCCAAATTTGGGAGGGAGAGGCTCTGCCACGTTCAACTTCCTGAGTTTCTCCAGAGGGAAGGGAGTGCCTGGGGATGTAATCTACCAACCACTAAAGAGTAAATAAATTACTCTTGTAAGGGTCTTCCAGCTGGGTGGTTCTGGGAGTGAAAGGAGCCTGGGTGTAAAGAGGTGGTTATGGCTAAAGCCCAAATGAGACACATCCCATCAGGAGCCACCTTCAAACTGCTTGCCTCTTGGTATGCTATTTCCTGTGTAGCCATGTTGTCCGTCACACCCAAGGCCTGCTCTTCTCCTGCACCATCCACAGGTCAGTGGCTGTCTCAGACCAGGGCATGCACAGGACTCCATCTCACTGAATTGACTTTTCACTGGAGTGAGTTTTGGTAACTCTTTCCACTACCGTACTCTTTCTTCAAACAGGGGGTGCACTGTCTCCCCAGAAAAGGAGCCAGAAGTTGGACGGAGCCTCCATCATGATGGTGATTGCCAAGGTCTTGCCACCAAGGGGGAAATTGAGGGGCAGGCAGAAAATGAGGGGGAGAGAAAAAGAAGCCATTCTATCTTAACCTCCAAGGTACAGAGGACAACCTCCACCCATAGACGCCACCGCCACAGCACCACCAGTTGTCCCCACTTGGCTGCACAGATGCAGAGACAAATTCTCCTGACTCGTTTCTTCCTTTCCTCTGAAAGGAAAGTGAAGCTGGGCTGAGCTTCTCCTTTCGGGATGGAGGTGCCTTTTCCTCCCAATACTAGAAGTCTTCCCTAACAGGCATTTAGTTTCCATGAGCTTCCTTGACTGTGGAGGCTGTCAAGTCTGCTGCGTCTCTTCTTGGATGGTCACATGCTCCATGCTACCAGCTGGAGCCACTAGTTTCATCCTTGTTCTTAGCGGACAAAAGAGAATGGAAAGCGGGGAAGGGGATGACTGGAGAAATGAAACTCAAACCCAAGATTTTGAATGACAAGACAGAAATCTGTCTTTCCTTTCTCTCAAATGTACTAGATTCTAGTGAGATGCAGCTTGTGATAAAAAATAAGATGACACAAAGTGTGGCTCTTATAGTGGGATTGGGAGGAGGAGATCAGGCTGCAGCATAAAAAGGGAATGTTTGAGTCTTTTCGTGGGCCACAGGAAATCCTTTGGCAGGCTGCAAGCAGCCCGCGATCCATTTGTTGTGCAGGCCTGTCCTAAAACTCCTATTATTTGCATCAAGGTGATGACATGACTGAAAGAAATGTGAAGGAGAGAGAAGGGGGTAGTCAATTTAAATACCAGAGTGGGAAAATAAAAAAAGAACTGGTTTAAGCTGGCCTATAGGGCCTGTATAATGAGGCAGGCCTGCACAGTGTAGCAAAAAGGTTACATAAGATAGGGGACCAATCAGAGTCAAGAGAAGTTGCTAGAAGTTTTGCTGAAAGATTATGAAAGAGCTGTATGAGTTGTTTTGTGTGTGGAGCCTGCTTTCTGAGTTGTCATCAGATTGCACCTGACTGTGCAGACATAAATAAAGCTGTTCCTGTTATGATACCTATCTCAGTGTGGTGATCAGCTTGTTGCATTGAGCAAGTAAACTCCACATTTGAGCAGCAAGAAAGTGATTGACGGACATTGATCTAGGTCTCTGCACAGAGTCTATGCTTTGTCCTGTAGACTAGGGGTAGAGGTTTAAGGACATATCTTTCTTTTAGGCGATTGCGAACGGGAGTCAAGATCATTCCCCTCTAATCAATTATCAGTTTTGGGTTCTTAGTAGTAAAACATTCAAACAGATTTGACTGGTGCAGCGAGTTAGTGGGAGATCTGTAATGTCATGAAAGCAGGCTTGGGTCATTTTGGGCATCTCTCTCCATTCTCTATCAGAAGGAGCAATGTATTAGGAATGATGGTGTTTACCTGTCTGTCCAGGGTAACACTTTATTCTTACATGATCTGTAGTAGGCTTGTAGACCTTACTGAAAGGCCTTGTGGGAGAAAGGAAGTAAGCAGAAGCTTGATCCTTTCTGTGGCAGGCTAGGGCAGAAAAAGTGCAGAAAAACCTTGGACCAGTCAGCATTTACAAGAACTTGATGGTGAAAAGATCTCTGGACTTGCCCTTCAAATCCTGGTGTGAGAAAGGGGAGAAACCTTTGTTTGGGAACAAAGTTGGAAAAAGACGAATAAATTTACTGTGGCCCAGAATTTAAAAGAAAACTATTATGATTTTTTATAGATGATACTTAACACCAGACAAATTACAAAAGATGTATAAAACAGGTACTGGGCTTTTTTGGAAATGCTTGAAAGAAGTGGGTGCGATATATCATATGTTGTGGACTTGTCAAAAGGCTAAGAAATATTGGTCAGAAATACATAATCAGATATGTAAAATATTGAAGGTGTCGATTCCGATGACTCCTGAAATGTACTTATTGAATATGATAATATTCAGTTGATAATATGATTATAAAGAAAAATTGGAGGATAGTTTTGTATATGATAACAACAGCACGTATTGAATATGCAAAGGTGTGGAAAATTCAAATAATACCTACAGTTTAACAATGGTGGGGGACTTTCATAGAGAATAAAAATGCTGATACAGTATCACAAAGACTGAAAGGGAAAACAGATGATTAAATTCAGAAAGAATGGCAAATAGTCGAGTTGGGCAGGGAGGCGAATTTAAGAAGTCAGTAATTCATGATAGAAAGTGTAATCTATGGAGTTGTATTGATATCATGAAGCTGGATAAAGAAAATGAAATGCAATGTACCTACAAAATAACTGTTTATGCAGTGCCAAGGGAAATGTTAATTAGATTGACATTAAAGATGGAAGCAGGATCAGTTTAGGAAGAATCAAGAAATATTGCATTTGAATTAACAATAAGAAAATGTTGTTTTGTTCTTGTGAAACTTCAATAAAAATGAATTTTTTTAAAAAAAGAAAGGGAATGACCTTTGCAACTGGACCTGACTTTCTGGATTGAGACTGAAGGGGAAGGTCAGCAGACCTCCATTTCTAGACTTCCTGGAAATGGGCCAGGTAGGGACAAGCTATTATTGGCTTGTCTCTGAGGCCTGGGATTGCTTACTGTTATACCCCTGATACCCCAAAAGACCATGTCCTGAGAATCCTAATTATTTTATATAAAATATAAGCGAGCCATGGAGAGATACTGGAAGGACCATGTAAACAGGAGATTTCTGTCTTCTGTTTGACACACCGGAGTATCTGGCAATTTGGCTAAAACTTGAAAGGAGTTTCTGCAGCCATCAGGACCATTACTCTCTGAGAGAAAATAAACAATGCAAGCAGGCTGGAATTTGACACCTAAAGGCATGCATGCAATTCCAGAGAGATAATTGATCTGATCTGGCAGGAACTGGCAGGATGTTTGAGGGTGCATGTTCTCTTTGAACTATAAAGAAAATGATCCATCTTCATAAAAAGGATGGAACCATGTGGCTTCTGAGGAGATTGGAAACTATATCTAGACACAGTTTCTGCTTTTTGTTGGAGTTAGAGAGATTCTTTTTGGAGAGTAAGAAGTTCCCTCAGATTTGCAATACAATGGAGCTAGCTAACTCCCCTCAGCCCTTAAAGGGGGGTGGGGCTGAGATATTTTCTCCCAGCTGAAGACTTCTGGATTGGTATCATATTTCATCAAACCATTTCTGTCTCTCTCTCTCTTTCTTAATTTTCATCTCTTGCTAACTTTATATGTTTGTATGTTTGATTGTAGGATGTGAAGCTGAGTGATTGTAAGAACTTTAACTTTTTATACTTGTTGTAGTGAGTGTAGTTAATTGATTGTAGGGATTTTTACATTTTTGTTAATAAAATACATAGATTTGAACAATTGGTGTGATTTTGAGTGGACCTGACCTGGTATACATGGGGTTTACGATCCTTTAATTACCCTGTCCTTTTGCATGTCTAAAGCAGTGCTGAGCTAATTTTTCCCCACAAGAGATAATTTTGACAGCTTTTGGGAATCCTTTTTAAAAGGAAGCCCTTGTATCACAAACAGATTGGTGGAGGTTTGTAGGAGGTTGATTCCTCATGTCTATGCAGTGTTTGAACACAGTGGCTCTTCCTGCCTTATTGCTGAAAACTTGTGTTTGTGTTAGTACTTTCCATACTGCATCCTTAATAGTCCCATCCATACTCTCAGACCGTTCTATTAATAGCAAGCCTCCCTTTCATTTGCATTTTTCCAGCATGTCAGGTAAGTCAGGACCACCACTTTCAGGGAAATATAGTGAATTTGGTTCTCCTGGGTTCCCTGCTTCTGTATACTGACATGTACAATCCTGTTCTGATCTATGTTTTCCAAAGATATGACATAAATCATAGTGTCCAACTTGTCCCCAATGACAAAGGGTGCCTCCCAAACTAGCCTGCAATTTGTTATGTTTCCTGGGTTATATGGGCCATCACTAAGTCTTCTATTTCATGGGACCTTGCCTGTGCATTCCCATTATACCACACATGCTGTTGCTCTGCCAAGCTAAGTTTCTTCTGCACCCTTTGCATTATCTCATTTAGTTTATCTCTGAACCCTATCACATATTGTACTACTGAGAACTTTTGTTCACATAACTTTTCATCCCATGAATTCTTCATCAGTTGCAAAAATCCCCTTACTTTCCCCCCAAATATCAGTTTAAATTGGGGAAATCCTATGGACTTCTGTGGAACTTCTCTATAAGCAAACAGAAAACATCCCAGCCATTCATCCTAATCATTTCAGTGATTTTGCATATATGATTTAATATGCCTTGCAAAACTGCACTGAAATGTTCTGTCAGGCTATTTGTAGCTGGGTGGTATAATGTTATTCTCAAGTAGCATTCAAAGATGTAGCTGTATTAGTCTGAATCAGTATGCGGAGAGAGCTTACAGCACCTTTGAGACTAACTTAGAGAAAGAAAGTGAGAGCATATGCTTTTGTAGACTTAAATCCATGCACCAGGTGCATGGAGTGAAGTGTCTAGGAACAGATGTTAATGAGCAGGCTGTATGTGTAAATGGCAATAGAAAAGCCAGACTTGTGGGTATGGTAATGAGGTGACAAGTTCAATTTTAGCAATGGTCATTGGGGGGCAAAGGCAGGAGGAAAGATGTTGCCTAAAGCCAATGTGAGGAGATAACCATATGAATGGTGAAGGGAATGTAGTGTTATGCTGTCTGGGAACCAGATCAAGTAGACTTAAGTGTATGAAAACCTTATGCTACCAACTTCTTCCTCTCAGTCTCAAAGGTGCTACAAGATCACTTTGCATATAGCTCTCAGGTGTTTCAGCCCACAACATTTCCAAAGGTAGTGCATGACCTAACATTAAAACATTGCTGGTCTTTTGGAATCTCATAAAGAAAGCCTCAGACTGTGCATCTACAACTCTTAGGTCATTTCTACACCTTACCAGTTTCCCATCGTGGTCCTGGTGTCAACCTGGCAGCAGCTTTGCTGGGAAGGGAGCGTGACTCAAACGCTCCCCTCCACACTTGGCTGGCTCGCTGTGGAAGGGAGCGTGAGCAGCACACGCTTTCCTTCTGTAGTGGACCCAGCCTCTTTCCTGTGCTACACTGGGGAAGGAAGTGCCTACATCATGGTTCCACCTGTTCCTCATGGCTGGCAGTGATGGGAGCATCATACGACTGCAGCCACTTAACAGATTTCTTCCATTAAGCAAATATCCCATGATCATGATGGGTGGGAACACACTGGCCATGGGACTGCTGCCAATGTGTCCCCATCACAGGACAGCAATGCCATGCATAAACGGCCATAGATGCTCAGCATTAGGAAATCTTGTGACATAATCTGCCATCACCAGGACAAAAATATACCCATATTTGGAAGACTTAAAGAATGGTCCTATCACACCCATTTTTACTGTACATAGTAGCTGACCAGGGATGGGTAAAGGCTTCAGAGGAGCTCTGCTTTTCTCCCCACTCTTTCTCATCTATTAGAGCACAGATCAGCTATTGCAGTATTTCGCCACACTCTGAGAGATATTAGTCCAGTAAAAATGTGCAGGTAAATGTTTCTGGTCTTTTGGATGACTAGATATACTGAATGAGGAATGTCACATGCAAGCTTCAATAATTGTGATCTATTTTTCTGGGGAACTACTAATTGTTCCGTAGGCCCACAATTTGGATATCTCTCTTTGGCATCCACAATCTGTAGAGTAGCCCTTTCTTCAGTATGATTTGTTTCTAAATTTCCTCTTTAAATGAAACTGCCTCTGATAAGTAACCTGACTACAAGGTCAAATTATTGGCAAGCTGTATGTGAATTCAGGAGGGAGACAGAAGCACCTGGGAAAGGAGTTGTTACAATTAGATATCAAATAAGATGCTAGAATGATGGCATACATTAATTTAAAATGTTACAGCTTAAAAGATGCTGAAAATTCCAATGCTTCTTTAGTCCAGGCACTTTCCAAGGTGCAACTGTTTTCTTTAATATTTCTGCATAAAGGTTTTGAAACCACTAAGCCTAATTGCTGGGACAGGAAGCTATCCTGTACATCACAGTCTGCCAGATCTCTTATTCTGAAACCAGTTTCTGACAAATCTTTAACATGCTGGATAGATGCAATCTGAAGGAGATAATCAGCAGTTGAAAGACATCTTATCTGTCCCCAGAGGGGACCAGGAGAGCAAGGAGGCAAGTGCTGAAAGGGTAATAGATGCCCAGTGCAAAACAGAGACCCCAAGGTTCCTAAGCAACTGGGCAGTGATGACCATTCTGTGTCTGGTGGCAGAGATGTCCCAGGTCCCAGGCAGGAATGAGCCAACTGAGGCAGTGAGGTCCAGGTTGGTGGAGGCTGGCACACAACCCAAAACTGTGGCTTGAACAATGTCAGAAGACTGGATGACAGCAATCACTCTATCCCAGCTGGTAGGGGCATCGTAGTTCTCTGTTAGAGAACATCCTTCATAACAGTGGCAGAGGGCCAGGAGACTGACCGATTGGGATGTCCAGATCAGTGGTGCATTTTGCCATGTGTTGGAGGCTGAGGACAAGGACCAGGAGAACCAGTGCCTGTGGAGTGAGCTGGAGGAGGCTTGGAAGCTAATCCAGCACTTGTTGGAAGGTCTGAAGGAAGATCAAGAGTGTGCAGCAAACATGTGTGATGTGGCCATGGGTCCCTCAGATGGAGGAACCCAGGCATCTTGAGTAGTAGCAGCAGTCCTGGAGGCAATGGACTGGGGGGAGCAGCTCCTCCCTCAATAAGACCAGTAGCAACACTTGGCCAGACCCCTGCTCTGCCCCAACTGAATGGAGAGCAGAAGCTGAAGGTTACCTTGAAGGGCCAGGCAGACCACCTGCCCTAATTTTTAGCCCAAGTAGTGGGTTTCATGTGAATGGGAACCCACCTTTTCCATAGAAGAGGCAAAGGTCCATTGTGTAGTGACACACCTGGAAGGGTCACCTTGTGACTGATTGGTGAAACTTTATGATGTGAGAGTCCCAGAGCTAACTGACTTTCAGACATTCAGAACAGCTAAAAAGGATGGCTTGAAGATCAACAGGAGAAAGCGCACTCCAGGTTAATGTCATTGAGACAAGGGGCGCACATGTTGGCCAAGTATGCAGAAGAATTTTGGAGATTGACAACCAGGGTGCCAGATTGGTCTGAGGCTACGAAAATACAATACTTCTGAGATGGACTGAGACCAGAGGCTCTGGAGGTTCTTGAATGTGTGATACTGTGAGACAAACCAGGCACCCTGATAGATTGGACATTGCTAGCAGGAGAAGTTGAGGCACTCATGCAACAGTTGCTAGGCATTAACAGGAAATGACTTCCAAGTCTACGGGTAGAGGCAGCAGAGGAGAAACAGTAATGAGGGAGGAGGGCTGTCACTCAAAGAGTGCCAAATGAACCGTGGGCTGTGACTACATGACAGCCAAGAGTGGCATCGGATGGCCACCTGTTCAGAAAAGGAGAAGGAGTCTGCCAGATGCAAGATGAAGCAGAAGGACGGTAAGATCAAAGCTCATGGGAAGATAAAGATCCCAGAGCTAACCACAGTGGAGGAAGAGAATGTTGGTGCAACAAGAGGGAAAATGTTTGCCCTTTTCAAGTCCTCTGGGACCTCACATGTTCTTCATGATTTCTCAGAATAACAGCAAGTGGTTCAGAGAGTACATCAGCAAATTCCTTCAGTACTCTAGGATACAGTTTATCCAGGTCAACATATTTGAACTCATTTAGGTTAACTAGGTGATTTCTGACCATCTCCTTGTCAATTTTGATTTGCAGTCCAGATTCCTTGCCAAAGTCTCCACTGATATGTGAAAGCAGAGTTCTCTTTTGGGGAGAAAACAGACACAAAAAAGGAATAGAACAGACCTGGCTTTTTGTTGTGATCTTACTGAACAGCAGCCCTACCACTTCCTTGGTCATTTTCTTGCTTTGAAGTCATCTGAAAAAACCCTTTTGTTGCTCCCTTCTTGTCCAGCCAGTCTTACCTCATTCTGACTTGTAAATTTTTTTTTATTCTTATAAAGAAAAAAGAACAATACATAACAGAATAAAACAAAAACACCACGTGAATAACGTAAGTGTGAAAAAGAGAAAAATTACAACACAAATAGCCTACACTACTATTTCTCTCCATATCTTTTATCATCATATGCTTATTAACATACTATGTATCATATTGATTATATATTTTTATTTCATGTATCTAAATCTCATTCTCCTTGTACTCATTATTGCTATAATAATTTCATTCTTAAATCTATTCTTTTCAACTATATTTAACCTATTGCTGTCGGAAATGAGACTAAAACTGTTAGGATTCAGCCTTCATTTAGCAGAGTTACACAGAGAAACATTTAAAAGCTTGTCTAATGACTTGTGGCTTCAGACTGGCTGATGTAATAAACACAAACACAGGTAGCTTTGGTTAAAAGACTTAAAAGACTTTACTGATGGCTTCTTCATTTACATCTGTATTGAGAGCCTGCTACCTGTCTAACTAGTGAATAGGAGAATCTTCGGTCTTAACTCACCATCCTTCTTGATGGAGACTTGAAGCATACGAAGAGTTCAGAGAATAGCAACCGTGAGGACAAAGAGAGATCAGAGAGCAAGGAGGGGTCTAAACTTTTATAAGACCGATGACCCAAGCACAGTCCTGGGTCACATGATCTGATCACCTGAGAACCAAAGGTATTTATGATCATGCAATAAAAGACAGAAAAGGCAAATGGAGGAGATCTGGCATGCAGGAGACAAAGGGAGCCCTATCTGGCTATTGTCCACTTGTTCTAACAACAAGATGCGGGGAGAGAGGATGCTGAGATTTTCCCAACAATTGCTAATACTATATATGATCCAATTATTAACCATAAACTCTACCCTAAATGTGAGCCCATTCCCAGAACCAATTATATTTCGGCTTACTCTGCTTCCTAAAATTGTAATTCTTCTTGTGGAGGTGTGAAACTTCCCTCTTTTGTTAGAGCCTTTTCCACAAATATTTTCCATATTGCTTCAAAGTCATTCCTTTTCATTATCCCTTTTTTAACCTTAACTTGACATATTAACTTATCACTGATTGCAATTTTCCATGATTCTTTATACCAAACCTTTATTTGAAAGTCTTCTTGAGTTTTCCATTTTCTCAATATAATTAGCCTTGCTGCAGTTAATAAATTTGTAATTAACTCCTTCATTGTCTGGGTACAATTAACCTTATCAAATTTAAATAATAATGCTATACTCAGACATATTTATAAACCAATTCCTGTTATGTCTTTTATTTCTTTAAATACCATTTGTCAAAATTTCTGTACACTTTCACAATTCCACCACATATGGATATATGTGCCAATCTCTTGGCAACCCCTTCAACATAACCTTGAATGGTTTTTGTCTATGTGGTTTAACCTTACTGGTGTTAGGTACCATCTCCAAACCAATTTATAATAATTCTCTTTTATCCTTTTTTAAAATGACACTGATTCCAGATTTTCCCCCAGTTTTGAATATCGATTTTTTGTACTAGTTCTTCCTCTCATATTTTTCTAAGGTAGCCATCTTCATTTTCATCTTCATCTTTTGACAATATTTTGTATATTTCTCTTGTGGTACCCTTCAATATTTCATTTTTTTCCATATCATTTCTTTGCTTAATCATTTGTTCAAATATAGTATATTCTCTAAAATCTTTGTTATTGCTTTTCCAATTCTTTGTCCTCTGCTCTAGCTGAATGTAATTAAACCATGACATCTTAGTACCCTGCAATCTCTCCTTTATTCTATCTTTATTCGTCATTATATTCATTCATTCTTTTAACTTGTATATTCACTGCTTTTTAATTCCTTCTCTAATTCATCCCTCAAATTTATTGGGAATTTTTCCATCATCACTACTGGCTTTAATGGTGAGATAGCCAGCATTAATTTTTCCTTGTTTTTTTTTCCATATTTCTAATATATTCTTTAAAAGGGGATTTTCTATTTTTTCTATTTCTTTCTTGACCGGATTCCAAAAAAAGATATTCTCCAGTCTTCTCTCAATTTCTATTGTTTCCATCTCTAACCATTCTAAATCCCCTTTTCCTGAGACTCCATCTATAATATATCTCAACTGATTTGCATTATAATACTGTTTTAAATTTGGAAGGCCCAGTCCATCTTCTTTTTTTGGATCTTACCAAAATTTCTTATTAATTCTTGCTTTCTTATCCCCATTACAAAAATTGTTCAATAATAACTGCCAGTTTTTCAATTCTACTTCTGATACTTTTATTGGTAACATCCTAAATAAAAAATTAATCTTGGGTAATATTTTCATTTCTACTAATGCAACTCTTCCAAACCATGATAACTTAACATTTTTATATTCCTCTAATTTCTGTTTCACTTCTTATCTTAATTTATTATATTTTTTTCCCTCTAATGTTTGTGAGTTTTTTGTAATGTTTATTCCTAGGTATGTAATTATTTCTTTTATTTTAATATCTATTTTTCCTTCCTTTAAAAAGTCTTTCTCTTCTGTCTTAGTATAGATAAACAACATTAGCTCTGATTTTGCCCAGTTTACTTGTAACCCTGTCATTTCCCAAAATTCTTTTAAATGTTCATTTACTCTATCCATTTTCTTTATTGGATCTTGGATTGTCAACAAGGTATCATCTGCAAATGAACTCACTTTATTCTTTTCCTTGGTCCCAATTCCTTCCAAATTTTCATCATTTCTAATAACAATTGCCAAAATTTCTATAACAACCACAAACAAAATCAGAGATTAGGGACAACCTTGTCTTGTACCTCTAGCTATTTGAATTGGTTTTGTTAATCCATCATTCTCCATTACCAGAGCTGTATTATGTGAATATAACTGATTTATCAACTGTCTAAATTTTTCACCCAATCCCAATATTTTTAAAGTTATTTTGAATGCTGGCCATTCCACACAATCAAAGGCCTTGTATATATCCAATGCCAATCTCACCTCATTCTGAGGTTTAGCTTGCTTTGCACTAATCCTGCAAGCTTGGGCTACATATCTGTACTCTTCCCTCATGCTTCATTTTTTTCTTCCATTCTTTACATATGTACTCAGCCCTCCACATTTGCAGATTTCATTTTTGAGGATTTGATTATTCACAAATTATTTGGTTTCAGCTCTTCTGCCTCCCTGTGCCATTTTTAATAGGGACTGCAAGCCTTGTGAGACTGAGAAACTGTGAACAGGCGAGAAAGTCCCTATTAAAAATAGTGTGGGGCAACAGTGGAGGGGGCAGGAGGCCCTACCAGCCACCCACTTCAGCCTTGTGAAGGAACCCTGGTGCCTCAAAGGGATTCACAATGGGTTGAATATGATGATCAGACTTTTTTTATGTGTTAAATATGGTTTGGAAGGGCCTAGAGTTATTCACATTTTTTTTTCACTTTCATGGGAGTGAATGTACTTTTTTCAAATCTTTCTTCATCAAATTCCAACAGTATTGACTGTCTTTTTACCATTTCTAGCATAGGAATCTACCTAGTATTTCCTTGAGCTTGTTAAAATCAACTTTCTTGAAATCTAAGGACTATGTTGGATGTTTCTTTGCCTTGTCCCACAATTTTGAATTCAAGCATTACATGGTCTATTCCCCCTAAGAACTACCTGCTTTGATTCCATTCACCAACTCCTACCTGTTAATTAGGATTAAGTCCAGCATCACCAGTCATCTTGTTCTTTCCTCTACCTTTTGAAATAGGAAATTATCCACAAGGCATATCAGATATTTTTTGGACAGCTTATGATTAGTAAAGTCGGTCTATGACAAACTAACTAAATATCAGAGAAAGACAGATTATTAGAAAATTGGTCTTTACTTGAATGCGAGCCTTCTACTTGTTCCCATTCTTGTTCCCATTCTTGGAAGGATTTAGAATTGCTTAAGAAACCATTTATCGGATATGATCTACATGCACCATGTTGGCCAAATATGGTAGGATACACCATATTCTCAGAGGATTACGGTTAGATAAAGCAGAAGGCATTTTTATCCAAGGTGTGAAATTTAAGAAAAGGTGACATACCATTTTAAATAAATGTTCTTTTCATCTCATGTTATTGTTAATTGAATGCTCCAGTGAGAAGCTTGAAAATATCAAGACTAAAATAGTAGATTTTGAGAACAAAATGAAATCAGTTATAGAAAAATCACACAGGAAAATGGAACAATTAGACAGTTAGTTGACTGATTTGTACAATGAACTTTAAAGTATATAAAGTTAAAAAAATTAAATGAGATGAAATGGAATATCAGAATGAATAGGTGTATGAATGACTAGCTCATAAGGACCGTTTTATGTTTGAGAAAAGGTGAAGTTCCACACTCCAGTGTCTAAGGTTTCCTCTGAGGATGGTCATTTTTTTGATAATTCCAGTGAGGATAGTACATATTTGGATAATTTTTTGCCCCATCTCTCCCTTCCCTGATTGAAAGGAATTGATTGAATGACAGATAGAACAAATTCAGGTGGAGAAACACTATGACATAATCATTAATTTGCCTGGATCATTTGTCCAGTTTAGAACGTAAGATATTAGGATTAGGTTTGTCCTTTGTTTTCATTTAAGGATATAATGCCTTCAAAACTCATGTAGGTTTGTTTAAACAGATCAGATCAAATTATGATGTCCCTTTGGGCATTCCTTTCATCTGAAATTCAGGAATAAATCCAGATATGTTCTGCAGGTGAATAATCATTTTATTAATACCTTTGAAAGTGTTGTGTTGAGGGATACAGAAAAGTTAGAGAAATAATCTTATAAAACATGGCCCAATTAAACCCAAGAGGAACATGGGGTTTGTTAAAATTACAAAAGAATGATGAAATCTTGATAAAACCAGCAGACAAAGGGGGTACTATAGTTCTATTGAATAAACAAGATTATCTTGCTGAAGTATACAGACAACTAAATGTTATATTTAGTTATAAACTGTTAGGACAGCATCCTACTAAAACAATTCAGTTCATTATTAAGATTGTAATAGATGACTTCTGGCCATAAATGGAGGAGTGAAGGGAGGTTTATTAGGGAATTCTCCCTGTTACCAACTACCTGAAGTGTTAGGAGCAGGCCTGATACTTTGACAGATCAGCTTAAAAACTGTCTTGGAGACAGGACAGTGAAAGGATCTAACACAGGGTTGGAATTGCCCGAGTTGGGCTCAGCAGGGGCTTTTTATATATAATATTTATATATAATATATATATTTATATATAATATTTTTATTGAAAATTTCATTTTAAAAATAAAATCCCCCCCTTCCCACTTTCAAGCTTACATTTCCCAGTTGAATCTGCTTATTTTCATTGAGGTGTGATCAGAAGAAGAGAATCTCTCAACTTTATAAATTATTGTTGAAGAGAGAAATGGAATCAGAAGTTGTTAAAGATACAATGGGCACAGAACATTGGACATTCAATTGAATTAGAAATTTGGGAGAGAGCAGGGGCTTTTAATTCCCTAATGAGCCAGACAGATCTGGGGCAACCCGTAGATACCATCTGCCACTGCTTCAGTGGGGCTGCTTTTAGCCTTCAGTTTCTTAAATAACCCTAATCAAGATTAAAGCAATTAAAGATGCTTCTCAGAGAGGGGCTGACTTTACTTTCAGTGCCTTATTTGCAATTTCAAGTGGAAACAATCATAGGCTAAATGGCAAAGGGTAAAGTAAGTCTTTCTTAAAGAGACAGTACTTAATATTACTAATTAAAAAAATAAATTTTAGATACTTTTCATGAGAAATCGGATTTTGCTCAAAATCAACAGGGCAAGGAAACAAAAACCTGATTTTTTTTAAAATGCTAAATATCTTGAAAGTCATGAAGGGCTAAAGCAGACAGTGTAACGCTGACATCTAGTGGATTAAGCCAAAAACAGCTTCGATAATTATAGAATTAATTCAAAGAGATGAATTCACAACAGTAGATTTTACAGGAGATGAGACTTATGAACAGGAGTTGCTTCAAATGCTTTTCGATGTGAAACCTAAGTGGAAGAAGTCAAGGTGTCTGCTACATACCAATAAAGAAATCAGCCTGACGGCAGAATGGAAACATTGAAGCAACTCAAGAAGACACTTCACATATTCAACCAGTGCATCAAATCAAGCAGAAGCAGAGTTTGGAGAATGAAAGAAACCTTTGGAGACAAAGGAGGGAGAAAAAGATTTGAAAGCAGCAGGCATATGGATATGAAAATATTAGAAAATCCAGAGAAATCTTTTTTCATATGTGATGGACTTGCAAAATAGCAAAAAAAGTTTTGGAAAGAAATACATGATGAAATTCAAAGAATGTATGGTTTTAATTCTGAAATGAAGCCACAGCTTTATTTGTTGAATATGTTAGGGTAACAAAGAGAAATAAGATTTCATCAAAAGACATTGTTATATATAATAACTGCAGCAAGATTGACTTATGCTCAACACTGGAAAGAAGGAAAATATATTGATATAAGAGAATGGAAGTTCAAAGTCTTGGATATGGTAGTGACAGAAAAGCTAACTTTTTCACTTAAAAATAAGCCAATCTAGGGCTTTGAAAGAGAAAGGTGAGAGGTGTTGAACTGGATAAAAGAATGAAATAGGGGAAAAGAAAGAAGGCTGTGAGAAAGAAGGAAGATAAAATGAGATGATAAAAGATAAAATGTAAATAGTAAAATATAAGTTAAAAGTAATAGTTTATGACTGTTGTAAAATAGAGACAATGTACGGAAATGAATGTTTACATGGAATGAAAAGTTAAACTCAGATTCAACTGGAAAAATTGATGTCTGGAAGCGGGGAGAGTTTTTTTATTGCTTTTTATTGAAAATTTTAATAATTTTTTTTAAAAAAAGAAAATCCAGAGAAATGTATCTAATAAATAAATAAATCCAGAGAAATGTCTCAACAGAACTACAGATGCAAAAAGATGGAATTGGTGAAAATTTGACTCATGTGAACTGGACTGAGATACAAAACATCAGCACAACCAACTTGACACGCATGCCAACTCTAAAACAGAGAAAGCATACCAAGAGGAAGAACTCAAGCATTTGATGCTCTATCACTATCATAATAGATTTAAAATGGATGCAACTCCAAAAATGAGAGACACTCCACAGGAAATTAAGAAACACTTGCAGGACATAGATCTTAAGAAAAAAGATGACCATGTAGATTTTAATAATGTGATAGAAAAGATGCCTAATCAGATTTTGAAAAATGAGAAAGGGATTGGATGAGAATGATAGTTTAAGGATTTTTACTTGTGATACAGAATTTATGTTAGATAGGTTTATTAACAGTATTAATAACAATATAATTGCTTGCTTTTGCTTTGCTTTTCTTCCTTAGGTTTAAGAGATTATTATATGTGGGCTCTGTCTTACTTAAATAGAGAAGGGGGTTTGTTCCTTAGTAGCTTTATACAATTAGATTTATATCTTTGTTAAAGAACTTTAATTTTAAACCATAACGTGTTCTATGATATGAAGGCAAGTAGTAATTCATTTTATAAACTTTTATTATCATATGTTACAGTCTAATGAGACCATATTAGAGGAAGTGTAATAATTTGAACAATAACTCATTATCTGAGGAGTGGGAAGTCTATTTGTATATGTTATACCCTCTAGTTATTGTTTGTCTGGTAATTGTTTAGTAGATTAGTAGGTATGTGCATATTATTTTAGTTTAGTTAGTTTAGTTTAGGTTTGTCATGTCTGTTATAATATGGTTTGTGTGTGTGTGTGTGTGTTTTCCTTATAGGTAGTTTTAGAGTACTGTATTTGCTGGTGTATAAGACTCACTTCCCCCCCCCCAAAAAAATACTGTTTGAAAATGAGGTGCATCTTATACAACAGTGTGTCTTATATGCTGGCAGATACAATAAATGGGGGGGGGCATCTTATGCACAAGTTTAATAAAAAATAAGAAAGAAAAGGAGAAAAAGAAAAAAAATATTTTAATAGAGGAAGCAAAAGCATTGGGTAATATCAGTGACAAAGTGGCAAATTTCGCTTATAACAGATTTGCTATAGTCCTGGTTTTCTCTGTGCTCATTAAGATTCGTAAACCTGGGTTCCCACCTCCAGGACATCTCATACTGTCAGGATCTAATTCTCTTTTAGAATGTCTTGCCATATTTTTGGATTCTTTTTAAGTACCTTTCGTTTGCCAGTCCCCAGCATATTTGAGAGATACAAGAGATTTCATTAGTAAGGTTGAAAACTGGCAGGTTACATCTTCCACTGTTTTGTTAACTTTAGGTGTTGCAGCCCTATATACATCCATTGGTCATGAGGCAGCTAGAGTAGTGACTGAGAGCAGTTTAAATAAGAGGGAAAATGTCCATCCTCCAATACATTTTTTTTGTTGAGTCTTTGGGATATAATTTTTGAGAAAAATTATTTTTGATTTAATACTTTTTTTTCAAATCAAGGGAGTGGCAATGGACAGTCCTGTGACACCTAGTATGCCTAATTTATATATGGCAGATCTGGAATGGAAAGTGATTATGAATCTAGAAGCAAATCCTTTAATTCTTTTTCTATTGTATTCAAGATACTTTGATGATACATAGATGATTTGATTAAATACCTTTTTTTTTTTGGCTGGATAAATCCACACATTAAATTTAATAGTCATTCACATAACTGGAGTATCCCATTTCTGGATGTTATGCTCAAGAAGATCACCGATAAGATTCAAGTTTCTTGTTATAATGAAGCTACTGATAAGAATTCAGTTCTGCACTATTCTCACAGTTATAGCCATTCCATAAAGCTCAAATTACGATGTACACAATTTTTAAGAGTGAAGAAGAATTATTCAACTGATGAGAATTTTCAACTGAGTAGCATAATTCTCAAAAAAAAAAAAAAAAATGGCAAAGGGTTACCAAAAGCATTTATTAAGTATTCATATCACAGATCAATGGCCAGGATCATTTCAAGATCCAAGTCATCTGATTGTAATATAGTGTGGACACTTATGTTTTGTTTTAAGAATATTGTTAGGAGGTATTGGTATGTAGTGGAGAGTACTGAGGGTTATAAGTCCGTACCAGTAGTAGCACACTACTATACTTAGAAGCTAAAGCACATGTTAATTCATTCTGATTTCTTACAGCATAAATAAAGTGATCCTTCAGGTGTTAGAGGTCATTATACTCGTGGCCAATGCATACATTGTAAATTATCCCTATGTGGGAAGCACTTCATCCCCCATTCTCTCCTCAGGGGAGAAATAGAATCATAGAATCATAGAGTGGGAAGAGACCATAATGGCCATCAAGTCCAACCTCTGCCATGCAGGAACACACACTCAACGCACCTCCAGCAAATGGCCATCCAGCCTCTATTTTAAAACTTCCACAGAAGGTGACTCTACCACACTCTGAGGCAGCATATTCCACTGTCAAATGGCTCTTACCATCAGGAAATTCTCCCTGATGTTTAGGTGAAATCTCTTTTCCTGTAGGATGAATCCATCACTCTGTGTCCTAGGCCATTTCTGCCCTACGCTGTTATAGTGCTATTATTCCACTTTCAACATCCTATGGAATCCTGGGTTTTGCAGTATAGCGAGGGGCATTTAGAATTATCAACCAGAGAGCACTTTGGCCTCAGTAATCTACAAACCCCAGAATTCCACAGGATGCTGAAAGTGGAATGATAGCACTCTAACAGTGTAGGGTGGAAAGGGCCCTAGTCTCTTGTTACTGTAGTTCCTAAGCTGCACTTGGGGTGACATTAGATATCATTTTGATATCAATAATTTGGCCTACTATATCCCTCTGTTCTCCACGTGCTTGTGAGGCCCCCGGACAAGAACGCAAACAGGCTCGGTTGCTAATCACTGGAATATTCAAAACAAATACAGGCTGGCCAGAAATAGCTGTCCTGCCACTTTAGGAGACCTCAAAGGCAAGTACTCTATTACGTATGCACGCTACTTACAAAGAACTCCCTGCCCCGAGCAGGCAGCTTGATTAGAAGAATCCTCATCTGTCAAGCACTCTGCGTTTGCATACTGTCTACTCTATTGTCAATTTGGACCTAACTCAATCATGTTAAATTCTGACCTTTCAGAGGCTTTGTCTCCAGCCCAAAACTCATTGTTTTCCCCCAAGTACAGACTAGCCTATGGCTACCTTTTCACCTATAAAAACCCCTGACTTTGTGAGCTTCCTTGGATAGCTGCTGACTTCCATCCAACCTTGCTGCTGCTTTGCTTGGTGAGCCTTCCCCTCAGTCCCACATACTGAGACTCCATATCTCCGAACTTCTGCTGCAGACTACCCGGGCTTCAGGACAGGTGTAGTATTACCCAAACCAACAACTCCTCTAAAAATCCCTCTATCCCACTCCAACCTTTATTTCTTGAGTTCTCTGTGTGAGTGTGTTGCATACACTGTTTGATTGTATTTTAATAACAACCACAATTATTATTTCACTTCTGTTTGCTCCTTGACTTGGCCTGATCCCGTAGACACTGGGTAAAAGATCTCGCTCCATTGTCCTGCCTCCCATATTGCTAGCTTGTGCTCATGGCTAATTTCCCCAACTTGTATAATTGAGAGCGCATTTAGGTGTCCCTCCTGAGACCCCCAGGAAACAGAGTAACACTCTGGAGCAGCAGAAATTAAGCTTGCTCCTTCTTTAACATGACATCCCTTCAAATAGTTAAAGATGGCTATCATGTCACCTCTAAACCTTCTTTTCCTCAGGTTAAACATTCCTAGCTCCCTACGCTGTTCTTCATAGGCCATAGTTTCCAGGTCACCATCCTCTGGTCACCATCCTCTGGACACATTCCAGCTTGTCAATATCCTTCTTGAATTGTGATGCCCAGAACTGGACACAATATTCAAGGTGAGGTATAACCAAAGCAGAATAGAGTGGTATTATTACTTCCCTTTATCTTACCTTATATTCCTATTGAAGCAACCTAGAATTGCCTTGGCTTTTTTATCTACCACATCACACTGTTGACTCATGTTCAACTTGTGGTCCACTAAGACTGCTAGTTCTCTTTCAGACATACTGGTTTCAAGCCAGGTGTCACCGATGTTATATCTGTGCATTTCATTCCTTCTTCCTAAGTATGGTACCCTATATTTCTCCCTGTTAAAAATTCGTTATGTTAATTTTGGCCCAGCTCTCTAATCTGCCGAGGCCATTTTGAATTCTGATCCTGTCCTTCCTATTGGCATCAACTGTAAATTGATAAGAATGCTCTGTTTTTCTCATCCAAATCACTGATAAAGATGTTGAATAGCACTGAGCCCAGAACCCTGTGGCACCCTACTAGTCTCTCCAGGATGAATAGAAGCCATTGGTGAACACCTTTTGTGTTCAGATGGTCAGCCAATTCCAAATCCACCTAACAATTAGCATCTAACCCACACTTTACTACCTTATCTGCAGCAATATCATGGGGGATCTTGTCAAAGGTCTCAATGAAGTCAAGAGACACTACGTCTACAGCATTCGCTTCATTCACCAAGCTCTATCAAAACTCTATCAAAAAAAGAGATCAGATTAGTTTGGCATGACTTGTTTTTGAGAAACCCATGTTGACACTTAGTGATCATAGCATTCCTTTCTAAGTGCTTGTAGACTCTCTGTTTAATCATCTGCTCTAGAACCTGTCTTGGGTCATAGATTGTTGATTTTGGAAGGACAAGGTCTGTATTTCTGATGGTATAGTTATCTTTGGCATAATAAAGAGAAAATAAATAAAGTCCCTTTTCGCACAGCATTTCCGATGTGAAAGGGCCCCTTGAGCGTTGCGCAAATGTGAGGAGTGGTCTACATGACGCACTCACATTTGTAAGATGCTTCAGGGCCTGACACAGATTGCGCACACATTTTTTTCATTTTCGGCTTGAAACCAAAAATGCTGCACGGTCATGCATTGCTCCGGGGCCCCGTGCACACTTAACCTTGCATGCGGAGCCTCGGGAGCTGGGCTGGTCATGCTTCCTGTCTCAGTGCAGCCTGGAAAGGTCCCAGGCTACATCGTGAAAGGAAGAGGCAGGGCTCTTGCATGAGCAGGAAGCTCGTGAGGAGCTGAAGGACTCCGGACATGAGAGCCTCTATCCAGGGGCTGCTCGCGTGAGCACCACATCCCAGCACTGAAAATGGGTGAGTTGCAGATAGGGTCAAAGTCTTCAATAACCACATTATAAGAGGATCACTGTTAAAGTTTGGAAAAACATCAGATCAAAGCACTCCACTCTGGATATTGCCTAATGAGGCATTTTACAAAAGGGAAAACACCTTGTTTGGAAAAAGGTTAACATATAAGGACTTGACAAAATTCCAAGATAACAAACCGTTAATGAAATCCCAAGAAGAACTTCAAGAAGAAGGATTTGCATATCATTGGTTCTTATACAAATAACTTTTAAAAAATGGAAAATTGAATTAAAATTAAATGACTTCCAATTAGAAAGGACAGACCTAGAGACAATTATCCTGAAAGAAAACTCAAAAATCTATGTCCAAAATATCACTATTGAATTGGGACACTGAAGAAGAAATAAACAACAAATGATAAAATGGGCTGAGAATATAGGTTGTACAATCAATTTAGATCAATGGGGAAAAAAACTTGGAATAAAAGATTAAAATATACAGTAAATCATAATGTAAAGGAGAATGTATATAAGATGCATTATAAATGGCATCTGTCATGTATAATCTGCCTTTTTGGCTCTCAAGAAAGCACACAGGGTTTTACCAATGTATTTAATGAGGCATATATAGCTTGATCACAAATGGTTGCTGAATCTAACTTTCCATATCATACATTTTGGTTTAATCCTGATACAGTATTTGCATACCTTCAATTCTCATTGATAAATTCTTTATATCTGCCCCCTCCCAATTTTCCATTGGTTGCCTAGATGTCTTAATTTTAATACTTTGACCTAATGCATCTCTGTATTTTTCTTACTTATTTATACAGCTTTACATTGGCCAGGGTCCTATTGTTGTCTGTTTTCAAGCTCTTCTCTTTGTTTTCCTTTCATAGAATCAAAGAATCATAAAGTTGGGTAGAGACCACAGGGGACATCTAGTCCAACCCCCTGCTATGCAGGAACCCATATCAAAGCACTCTCAACAGAGTTCCATCCAGCCTCTGCTTAAAAACCTCCAAAGAAGGAGACTCCACCACACTCTGAGGCAGCATATTCCACTGCCAAACAGCTTTGACCATCAGGAAATTCTTCCGGAAGTTCAGATGGAATCTCTTTTCCTGTAGTTTGAACTCATTGCTCCTTATTCTAGTCTCTGGAGCGGTGGAAAATGAGCCTGTTTTTTATTCAATATGACATCCTTTCAAATATTTAAACATGGCTATCATGTCTCCTCTTAACTTTCTCTTCTGCAGACTAAACATACCTAGGACCCTAAGCTGCTCCTCATAGGGCATGGTTTCCTAGATACCTTTCACATGTACACTGGCCCTTGCAATCTACGGCAGTTTACTGATGATGAACCAAGCTTGTGACTGTATTGGGCAGCTGACAGACATGGACCAAGATGGAAAGATCCCAACCAACAGCAGCCCTTATGGCTTCTCTGAAACAGATTCATACTCACACTTGTCCCAACTGGGAATCCCTACAGGTTTCCCTATGTCTACCCCTTCCCTGTGCTCCGTGTGTTGACTTCACAAGTCAGGGAGTATAAAGTGTTGCCTGCATTACTCCACCAATCTTGTTACCCTAAAGGTGGGTGACTCAGAGATCCACCTGCAATGCCAATGCTTCCATGGAAAGACTAGGAATTATTAGCTCAAAGGCAGGCCTGTGGTACTAATGCAGGGAAACCAGTTGGATATTAAAAAAAAAAATTATGTGAGATTTAAGCAGTCTCACAATCATACAAGGCAAGCCAAAGGAAAGGAGGGAAAAACTGGACAGCGAGGAGATGGGATGAAGTTGGTAATATTTACTTATTCTTAAAAGAAGAGATGAAGTGATGTGGCTCAGACTAGGGTAGCACAAGATGGGAATCTGAGGAGCAGACTGATGATGGGAATCTGAGGAACAGAGTGATGGCCTATATCCAGTTACCTACAGTCTGTCTGGCTTGGAGCCAGGGTTTAAATACTCTTTTTCTGCCTTGAAGGGGAAGGTGTTAGTGGATCTCTAGTGGAGCAAACAGTGGGATTGGGAAAAGCTAATGGTCTTGTCATTAGGTGACAAAGAATTGATGGGAATCATAATAGCTTCTTAATGTTTGAGCAGGCGAGGAAACAAAGGAGAATTTCAGCAGGAAGAGGGAACAGGCTGATGACCATCAGTTGCTCTATTGAGATACTTTTGTCTGCTATTGTGTTTGAAGGCTGACTCATTGACGGGATTAATGCAAGTTCATTAGCAAGGGAACTTCCTGGCTGATCCCTTGGACTTATGACATGGTCATGCCCTGAGGTCACATCTGACTTACTTTTGCAGATGTGCAGTCAGTCCATTTTGCCAACATGGCATTTCAGCCATAACAATGTGTGATGTATATTTTGTACCAATTAAATAATGTTCATTGCCAATCATATCATGGACTGGGGATATAGGGCATAGTAACGTTGTGGTGGATGCTGTTGGCTATTTTGGTATTCCTTCAGATTATTTTGTGCCCTCACTTTTTAACTGGCGGCTCTAGGATTTCTTTGGGGTCTTTTTTTTTTTTTTAAGAACAGAAAGTAGTGTCCTGTTATTTCTTCTTCTTCTTCTTTTTTAAAGCCTGTACAGGCTTTTAAAAAGTAGAAAGAGGCCAGAAATTACTGCAGGGCAAGCAAACGAACTATAAAAAAAACCAAAACAGCACTCACTATTTTGGGAGATAAGATGCCATAATGGCCAGTGTAGTCCCTTAACACCTGGCAGTTGCCCATTTCTGCTTTAGTTACTATACTATGCTAGACTGTAATGTCAATTCATTGTTACTGGCCAAATTCTTATGCTTCAGTTGCTAATTAAATGATAATAAAAAATGACAACTATTTTTGAATTGGTTTATCTTAAATTATCTTAAATTACTATAGGAAATTCTGTCTCCTCATTTGTAGTTACTTCACAAGTAGAATGCCTTCACCACTACAGAAGTGATGGATAGCTATCCAATTAGTTAATGCTGGGAAAAATATTTTAGTTTTTAAAGTCATAGAATCATAGAATCATAGAAATGTAGAGTTGGAAGAGACCACACCCCTGCCAGTCCAGTCCAACCCCGTGCCATGCAGGAACACCCTCAAAGCATTCCCGACAGATGGCCATCTAGCCTCTGCTTAAAAACCTCCAAGGAAGGAGACTCCACTACACTCCAAGGCAGCAGATTCCACTTCCGGACAGCCCTGACCATCAGGAAGTTCTTCCTGAGGTTCAGGTGGAATCTTCTTTCCCGCAGCTTGAATCCATTGCTCCTTGTCCTGGTCTCTGGAGCAGCAGAAGACAAAGCCTCTGCTTCCTCTACATGGCATCCCTTCAAATATTTAAACATGGCTATCATGTCCCCTCTTAACCTTCTCTTCTGCAGACTAAACATCCCCAGCTCTCTAAGTCTATCCTCATAGGGCATGTCTTCCAGGCCTCTCACCATTTTGGTCGCCCTTCTCTGGACTTGCTCCAGCTTGACCATGTCCTTCTTGAATTGGGGTGCCCAGAACTGGACACAATATTCAAGATGAGGTCTAGCCAAAGCAGAGTAGAGTGGTACCAGTAACTCCCTCGATCTAGACACCATACTCCTATTGATGCAGCCAAGAATTGCATTGGCTTTCTTGGCTGCCGCATCATATTGCTGACTCCCGTTCAGCTTGTGGTCTATGAAGACTCCTAGATCCCTTTCACATATACTGCTATCCAGCCACTTGTCCCCCATCCTATATTTCTGTATTCCATTTTTTCTAAAGTGGCATAAAGCAGTTGATCTGCTGCTTTCAGAAACCCCCTCTCTGTTTTTGAAATGTCCAATGGAATTTCACAACACATGTTGTAAAAGATCCAGCTTTATTGGTATTTTAAGATGTTTCTTGAGGGAAAACACACACCTTGGATATAACAGTCTGTCCTTTAACTGCTGATCGAAAATCTCTAGTTTTACCAATTTGTCATTGTTGTTAAAGTGACTGGCAGTTCCTTTTAATCTCTTATTGCCAATAAGAGAAATGTCCTCTTGTGGGGTAGGTTTAGTTAGATGACCTTTTACTTCCAAATGATTGCCTTGTCCATTAAGCATGCAAAAAATCAAATATCCTTCTTTTTGATAAAACGAGTTTCACTGGTTCAGCAAAATTGCTTTTATTCAAGATTGGGTTGGGTGCTGGTTTTCTCTAAGACAAAATCCTTTGGATCTTCAAAGCAGGCTGGTGGGCTGTTTTAATCTCTTCCCTTTCCTGGGGCCTGCAGATCTTTGTTCAGAGAAGAGTATGCAATGTTCCTCTACCTTAATGGTTTTTGGAAATACGGGTGGCTGAACTCCTGTTACGTTTCTTTGGCATCACTGTTTGCTGGCTTGATTGGTTATCAATAGAGAGGTCTTCCTGTTGTTCCATCTCCTTGGTCTTGGTGTTGCCTGGTGTGGTGAACTGGACGGAATGTTTCTTTGTCTGCCTTTCCTCTGATGTTCCTTCTGGTGTGGAAGGATTTGCCAAACTGTAGAAAATCTCATCATCAGAATAACGTGTTTTTCTTTTGGCTTTTTTTTCACCAGAAATACCTGAGCGTTTGATATGTTTCTTACCAGTCCTCTTCTTCAGTTTTTGCAGAAGACCTGAGCATAAATTAATATAATGCCTCTTTTTCCTTGGTCTACCAGCCCGCAAAGTTTTTCTGTAGTAACCCTTACTTCTATAAGACCTCCTGCTATGCTTGGCCTTCTGAGATGAAAGCATGTTGTCTGTAATCCGTCTGTTGTAATATCGAGACATGGGCAGACGCTTCTTTTGATAGTGACTCCTTGTGAACCTCGTAACACATTTGGTTCTCATCTTCCTTTGTTGCCTAGAATGTAGCTTCCTTCGTCTGCTCAGGATCTTCTGGGATCTTCTCTGCCTCCTTCTTCGGAAGTAGGCCCTCCTGCCTCTCTGGAAGGCAGCCATGGCTTGCTAGTTCCCCCCCCCCCCACTCAGCTCAACTGCCCCAGTGATCATGACCTCACTTTAGTTGTGCTCTTAAGTAGTGGAAGGCATTCAAATGAGTCATTGGCTTTGAGTGCTGTGATTGGCTGGATAGGACAATAGCCCAGAGAGATAGCTAATAATGCTTGATTATGAGATATCCCCTTCAGTATGAAATATTGGTTATATGTAATTCTGACCAGCTACCTCAGTTGCACAAGAAGATCTAAATAGTGTCTTCATAGCTGAGTTAAAGAAATAATTTCATTAATGACTGAGATTGTGGCCATCCTTTAACAAGCCATTCTTCTTATCCTGAAATCACAATGTTGTAAACATATGATTCTGAACCAGAATAGACTGCTAGTTTGTTTAACAGTCCAGTCATCATTTCATTCATTCTTACAGATGTTTTGGTTACCTTTCCTAGTCAACCATTCAAACTGACCTATAGACTCCTTCCATGTTTAGAAAAAACAAACAAAAAAACTGCTCTCATTCCTTACTGTCAGATTTATATGTCAGATAGGAACTAAATATACTGGGTGTGATTTTCATGGTGTCAGCTTGTTTTTCAAAGTGAAAGTCCCTGAAACTAAAGTTTTTCTAAGTTAATGTGATGTTTCACTATTCTGTTAGTCTCAAGAAAACACACAGGTATTTTCCATTGCATTTAATGAGACACAAGATGTTTAGTTTACAATGGTTGCTGGTATAAACAATTTATAACAATGAGTTACATAGGGGTACATACTTTTACTCACTTACAATGCCCATTGGCAAATTCTCCAGGTCTTCACCTCTTCCAAACTTCCATTTTTTCCCAAGGCACTAACTTCACATATTTTGACCTAAAGCATTTCCGCCTCACCTGTGTCATCTTCATGTCAGTCTCTTAGAGTATCTCATTTAACATAGTACAGGTGCCGTTAGGCTATTCTTTTTACCCTCTAGTCTCTTTGATTCCTCTTCACTAGGCTGAGATCTCATGCTCTTCCCTTTGATATGCTACCCATTGTTAACTGCAGTCCTAACCCTGATAGTCTAAATCCCATACATAGTAAATCGCTTTTCCATTGTTGTCACTTCTAAGTAAACAAAGCCTTGCCTGGGCAGTCTGGCTAAATACCCATTTACACTACTCTACAGATGATAAACAATGTTCAACAGCAACCATTTGGTTGCTTGTAACAGATTATGTCCATATAAACCTTATGTTTCATCAATAGCTTGTTCCACAGACATGCATAGTTGTCGATTCCTATGCCATAGAGCACACTCAACATGACAGTTAGCTCAAGCAAAGCCATAATAGCCTTCTCCTTCTACAGCAAGGTAAGACAGACATCATTCCTTGTATTTTCACTATTCAGGTATGCGTATCAGGTTGTCAGGATAACACCAGCCACTCACAAAAAGGAAGAATCAGCAGATTTGAGAAGCCCAAAGTTTGTGGAAACCCATGTTTCAGTTCATAGAATCGTAGAATTGTAAAGCTGGTAGTGATCCAAGAACCCTCATTGATGCAAGAAATCCACAACTGAAATATCCTTGACAAATACAACATCTGATTAAAAAGCCTGTTTAGCAATTTAGAGGGGAAGGAAGTTAAAGAGTGAGTTTAGAAACTGTTGGTTAGGTAAGAAGGCATGAGCTTCGGGTTCAAGAGGTAAGGTTGAGTGAGACAGGACCCTCTCTTATTCAGCGTGGCTACAAGTGACTGGGCTCAGAATAAACCAAGCTATCTTCCAGTTCTGTGGACCTGGAGAATTAATTGGGTCATCCCATTGCTATATACATTTAAATATTTTGAGTATGGTTGAAAGCCTTAAAAATGGGGCTCAAAGCAGGTTCCAGAATAAAATGAGATACAAGTGAAGTCACATATAGCTAAAAACATGCCAACAAATTTAGATTAAAATAATACTAAGCTTTTTATAAAATCAGAATCCTATTAAACATTAATTTAAAATCATGGATAAAAACAGTACAGCACTAAAACAGAAAATCTATTATGTAAAACAATCAGTTCACAATAGAGAAGAGAAGTCATGAGAAGTCAATAGAGAAGAGAAAGTCATCACTTGATGACAGAAAGACATGAAGGTGAAGCCAGCCTCACTACTCTAGGAAAGGTGTGCCAGAATGTAGCGAGAACCATCAACCATTGCTGTGAAGGTGGGACTGAGAAAAGTGCTTTCCCTGAAGATCTTCAAATTCAGGCAGGTTCAAATGGACTCCAGATAGTCTTGATTTGAGCCCTTCACTGGTCATAACTAGCACCTTTAATTGTGCCTGGAAATAGGTTGGCAGCCAGCAGAGTTATAACACAGAAGTCAAGTGTGCTCTGTAACAAGTACGTTAACAATCTGGCAACAGCTCTTTGGACCAAACATTCTTCAAAGCAACCCCATTTAGAGAATGTTAGAGTGATCCAGATGGGATGTAACTTAGACATGTCACTATGGCCAAATCAGACATTCCAAATGAGCATGCTCACTTGGTGCATAAATTTTAATTGTGCAAATGGCCTTCCAGCCATCCCTGAAACTTGAGCATCCAGATTCAAGGCTCAGTCCGCAAATACACCAAACTATGTACCTGAATTTTGAAAGGGAGTGTAACTCTACCTAGTACAAGCTGAATCCCTTTTCTCTGATCTCCTTTTCAACTTAACAAGGAGCACCTTTGTCTTACCTGGATTAATTTGTTCACCATCATCCGGTCCATTTCTGTCAACAGGCACTATTTTAGAACTAAAACAGCTTCCTTGGACTGAGGTGAAAAGAAAAAATAGAAATGGGTGTCATCAGCATACTGCTGATATCAAACTCCAGAATGCCAGACAGCTTTTCCTAGTATTTTATATATATATGTTGAATAACACACATGACAAAACAACCCTGTGGAAACCTCACAGGCTAATCACCAAAGAGTCAAATAGGAGCCCCCAGGTAGGAATGGAATCTCCATAAAAACTGTCTCCAACTCTCATCCCCAAAAATCATTAAGAGGTTAAGCAGAACTGATAGGGATGCATTCCCCCTGCCCAGTTCCTGGTGAAAGTCATGCACGAAGGTGACCAACTCCATTTCTATCTCATATCAGAACATGAAGCCAGATTAAGAGAGCTGTCTCATCCAGGAACCTCTGGAGCAGGAAGGCTATCACATGTTTCAACATCTTGCCCAGAAGCAGATTGGAAACTGGTTGATAATTATCCAGTAGAGTGGGCTCCAGAGAGGTCTTTTTCAACAAGCATCTTACAACTGCTTTTTTTAGACAGGGTGGAACACTTGGAGATAGGTATTAAGCACTCCCATTGTCCATGCAGTCAGTCCTAGTCTAGCTTTTCTAATAAGCTGGGAAAGGCAAGGATTGACATACATATAGTAGGTTCCATGTCTTCACAGAATCTTGGGCTATACAAATCGAAAAACATCTAAACCAAGGAAGAGTCAGTTTCATGCATGGGGTTTGTATTACCCATAGCATCTATGTTAGATGCAGTTTTATCTGCGAAATGTTTTGTAAATTGTTTGCAGCAATCTGTTGAGTGGTCTGGATTCTGCTCTGGTAAGTGGAAGCATAGGAAATCCTCCATCACTTGAAACAGTTCCATTGAATGGCTCTTTGTAGATGCAATGGTGGCAGAGGTGCTTTTCTTTTGTTTTATATTTTGCTGTCTGCACTGTGATGGAGCAGACCTTCAGATGGAGTCTACGCTCATTAAGGTGGATGGAGAACAATTGAAAATGAAGACAAATGAGGAATTGGTTGAAGATGGCTTTCATATAAGATGGTTTTCTTATAGACAATTATCTGAAAGATTTAAAATGAATAAAAATTGTTTGGTTTTTATGTGGAAGAAACAGAATTTCAAGATCAACTGTAAAAAGATGATGAACATCTGATAGCCAAAATGTATCAGATATTGTTGGTGTTAGAAATGCAAGAAGGACAGGTGAAAGAGTGCATGATAAAGTGGGCTCAAAATGAAGAACACTTAGTTCAGACAAATTGATGGCATTATTTAGAGAGAGTTCTTTGAACGAATTTAAGGCCCTTTTCGCATAGCATTTACCATGCGAAAGGGCCCCTCAAGCGTTGTGCGAATGTAAGGAGTAGTCCCCACAATGCAGTCACAATTGTGTGACGCTCCAGGGTCTGGCAGGCGCCACTCGCACAGTTTTTCATTTTCGGCTTTAAGCTGAAAATGGTGTGCGATCGCACATCACTCCGGGGCCCCATGCACATTTGCTGTGCGTGCAGAGCTCCGGAGCTGCAGCGCTAGCGCTTTCTGCCCCAGTGTAGCCTGGGAAACTCCCTGGCTGCACTGCAGAAGGAAGAGGTGGGGCTCTCACACAAGCAGCCAGCAGCTGTGGAGCTGAAGCAACAGGGACGTGAGAGCCTCTCGCAAGAGGCTGCTCACGCAATCCCCGCACCCCAGCTCTGCAAAAAGGTAAGCTGCAGAAAAGGCCTAAGAATCAATGGGAAAAGGTTATATTCTTCTTAAGAAAAATTGAGGGAAGACTTGCAACAACAGGTTTTGATTAACATGACTAAAATCATTAATACAGTACTCTACAGTTAACATAAGTAGTGAAGTAATAATTATATAAGTATTAATGTAGTAAAAACTTTACACAGTTATAACTTACTAGTGTATTTACATGGCATTGCCTGGGATTTCATTTTCCTCTTTAGAACTCACCAAACTGTCTTCTCCAGTACCTGTAACTTTTCCTCACATTTCCCAATGCAATCTGTATTCAGAGTTATTTACATACACAGTTTGGATTCTTGAGGGAATGCACTGCCCTCCTCCTTGCTGCTAGTCCTTGTCTCCATAGCAACCAGTCTATTCTAATACCTGTAACTTTTTATCATATTCCCCAATCCAATCTGTATTCAGAGTTGTTAACATACAGAGGGTTGGGCTTCTGAGGGAATACACATCCTTCTTCTTGCTGCTAGGCTTTGTCTCCACAGCAACCAGCCTGAGGCCCAAGAGCTCTGTGGCTGAGAATTTTGAAGCCCCTCCCTAAACTGCAAACTCCAAGATTCCATAGAATCTTCTCAGCCAGCCAATCATATGAGGTCTTCTTGCCTCACTCAGCCAATTGTATGAGGTTTGCCTGCCTGATGCAGACAAGCAGACAAGATCGCTTACAAACTTTGACTTTTATATAGTAGATTAGATTATTTAGGTATGGATATATTGGTGGAACTTCAAAGAAGTACAATAAGCTTTCAATAAGGAGTGAGAAGCCAAGCGTTTCTCACTTTTTGAGTTTAGTCTTAGTTTAGCTAAATATGTATTGCTTAGTTTGTAGATGTTTAGTTATGTGCATGTGCTTGCTCCCTTTTATGTTGTTTTAAGCAATTAAATGTGCTTTCAATAAAAGTATTTTTTAAAAATAGGCTCTAGGCTGTAGCCTATGTTTGGTCAGACGTGGTCTGAGTTTTCTGCTTAGATCTTGCTACCCCACTGGCATATCCTATCCTGGGAACTATAAATTTGATCTCAAATATGCCCACCATGCCAGAGAGGTTGCCTGAATGGGTATGTGGATAAAATGTTGAATGACTGGAAATAGGTCAGGCCAGGAAAAACTCCAGTCATGTTCCCCTAGGGAACATCAGGCTAAACATGTGTGTGCAGACAAAAGTTTTTCAGCCAGCTTGAGGGGATTAGAGTGTTTTCCCCAGGTTGAGTAATTCCAACTTTAGAAAAGTTCTACACGGCAAGGTCCATCTGCATAAACTAATCATGCAAACTACCAAGTTGCCATTGTCCGGCATTTCTTCCTTTGTTTTGGCCATTGTTCTCCCTGGGAAAAGGCTTGCCCTCGAGGTACATTCTGCCCTATAAATAGTCCTAATTTTTGAGGATCTCTTCAGAGAACTCCTCACCATGCTAGCAGACTGGCACTCTGTTAGTTGAGTGATCCCCTCAGCTGTCTCTTCACTGAGCTCCGTTCTTCTTGCTGCTTCTCAGACCGGAGACTTCAGGATAGGTGCAATATTACTGCCTCTACACTACCTTTGCTATATCCCCTATCAATGTTCACCTCTTTTCCTTCTCAATAGGCCTTGTGTCCGTGTGTGAGTTGATGCGTGAGAATATATTCGTTTAATAAAATTCATTTATTGGTACATTTGTCTGGCTTTTTTGCCTGGCTTGACTCCATAAAGTTGGGGAAAAGATCCTGCTGGGTTACCCTGCCCCTCATTTTGCTAATGCCAGTGCTCCACTAATTTCCCCAACCTTTATAACTTGCAGCAAATCAAGGTCTTCCCCATGGGACCCCCAGAAGCCAGGGTAACAATCTCTCTAGTCTCCATCTCATTCTTTTCATTTCCACCCTCTCCATAGAGAATCAAGGGGATGGCTTAGCTCCACTTCATGAGAGAGGTCACTCAGGAGTGACCATGCCCAGTGCCCTACCCATTTCAACATTCCAGGGGGCAATCAGGGCTTTGGCAGAATCAACTGCCAAGGTGACAGGAAAATTCCAAGAACAAAAAAAAAACACAAAACCTTCTGGATCCATCAGTCTCTTAATAGATCTGCCACTGTTGCTGAAGCTCTGAGTTGCCATGAATCTGATCAGATAGTAATTTGTCCTTGGTAGTGGAACTATAGAAAGTTCCTTTACACCCAGGTCACCATCATCCTACCATATAAGTGAACCAGGATATTCACTCTTTATTTCTTGCAGTACTTCAAAATTACCGTTAGAGGTCAGCAATTGAACATTAAGTTCTATTAATATTCAGCTCTGTGTGTAAAGTTGAATTGTTATGCAACTTTGATGCAGTAGAGTTTTTTTTTTCTTTCTTCCTGGATTTTTGCCAATCTCTTGTTTTCAAATTAGGAGTTTCTCTTCCTTTTAGAAAAAAGACAGTGTGAAAAAATTAGCTTGCATTTAAAAATTAGAAGTTGCGGAAAGAAGCATCCAGGAAGGAGGTTTTCAGCATAAAATGTTATGTTGCTGAATTGTGCAAGTGAGCCCATCCAGATAGGTGAGCTGAAAGGAACATCAAACTATTGTGTTCCAAGAATATGAACTAAAGAAAGAGTTGGAATTGTACACCTTCTGGAGTGCAAGCGACCCAGCAATATTCTCGATGTGGCTCCCAGGAGATCCAGGATCTCTCCTGCTCTCAAATGATGCCTAAAAATGGCTAGTTTTCTCCCCAGAGCCCCCCAGATGTATGACTTTCCACTTAAAAGCTACTTTGCCCCTTCTACTATTAGTTCCCAAATACCTTTTAACCAGAACTGGAAATCACTTTCTGGGAAGGAATAGCACACTGAAGTTTGGGGAGAAGGAAGTGGTACAGGTATAGCTTTTAGACCCTCAAAACCTGTCTAGTCTTGAATTAAAAATTTGGAGCTGAGCAAAGTTTTCTCTCTCATTTTTTTTTTCTGATGATGTTTGTGTTGGGAATGGGACATTCTTGAAAAAAAAGAACAATTCTTAGGGTGTTCATGTACCGTAGGAGAGAGAATACAACCTGACTGCAAGAAGTTATTAGGGTTTTTTCCCCCCTTTAGAATATCTTACAAAGGTGATACAACATTTGAGCAAGTCACATGGTTCTCATTCACTCTGGAACTAGGACTGCAACCATCCCATGCAGTGTGCTGGTATTTCATGTTGGTATGACACTGTACTGAAAAACATGGTGCCTCCAAAACATAATGTTACTACATCTAAGAAGGGATGGATGATTGTATTTCCACATGCATTTATTCATACCTATGATTGGCCTTGTTTCCAACAATTTGAGGAGGTGGGGGAAATCCCTGCATCTACGGTAATTGCTCATTTATATAAGTGTTACTGTAGTTTCTAGTCCGAACTTGTGGCATATTAGATATCATTTGATATCAAGGATTTGGCCTTCACTACCCATTCCTCTCCATGTGCTTGCGAGGCTCCCGGACAAGCATGCACATGGGCATGGCTGAAAATAGCTGAACCATTCAAAACAGATCCAGGCAGGCCAGTAATAGCCGGGCTGCAGCTTCCAGAGACCTCCAGGCAAATATCTTCTTAAGATCACATTATGTATGCATGCTGTTTACAAAAGATCCCGTGCCCCGAGCAAGCAGCTTGATGAGCCGAATACTCAACTCTCAAGAACTCCGCGTTTGCATACTGTCTACTCTATTGACAATGCTGTCATAATTCAATCATGCAAAGTACTGACCTTTCGGAGGCTTTGTCTCCAGCCCGAAACCCATTGTTTTCCCCAGGGATGGACTAGCCTACAGGCACATTTTCCCCTGTAAGACCCCCTGATTTCGAGTGTTTCTTCAGATTGCTCGGATCGCTCCAACTTCCATCCCATCTTGCTGTTGCTCCATTCAACGAGCCTTCCCCTCAGCTCCATGTGCTGAGAATCTCCACTTCTACGGACTTTTCTTCAGACTATCCGGGCTTCAGGACAGGTGTAGTATTTCCCATGCAAAAACTCCTCTTAAAACCCTCTATCCAACTCCTACCTTTCTTTCATTAGGTCTGTGTGAGTGTGTTTGCATACATACGTTTTGACTGTGTTTATCAAAAATAAAGAAAACAATTATTATTTATTTCTGTTTGCTCATTGACTTGGCCTGACCCCGTAGACATTGGGTTCAAGATCTCGCTAGGCTGCCCTGCCTCTTGTATTGCTTAGCTTGTGCTCTACTAATTCCCATTCCCCATTGTGGGCACATTGAGGTGTCCCTCCTGGGACCCCAGAAATCGGGGTAACAGAAGTATTAGAAATATTTTAAAATAATGTTTCTAAGTACAGTCCATCTCCTGACCAAATTTCCATCTTGTTACCCTGATTTCTGAGGTGCCGTGGGGGACATCTCAATGTGCTCCAAATAATGGGGAATGGGAATTAGCCAGAGCACAAGCTGTAGCACTACAAGAGGCAGGGTAACCTAGCAAGATCTTTCTACCCAATGTTTATGGGGTCAGGCCAAGCCAAAAGCCAAACAGAATTGTCTAATAAATGATTTTATTGAGGGGAATTCACTCATGCATGCACACAAGATACACACAATCACACATTCACACAAGAGCTAGCTGAAAGAGAAAGGGAGGAAAAATTATAGAGAAGCTGAGGGATTTGGGAGGATTTATAATTAACAGTCCATAAGAATAGTGAAGAGCAGAAATATATTTTGGCTTAGGTAGGACCTAAGGACAGTTCTCATTCAGGAGCCAGACAGACAGAGTGACAGGTAGATCTTCAAGAGACTGCACTGGGCATCCTGAAATCAGGGGTATTTGTACCCTGGAAATGGTTTGTGGCTGTGAAGGTTCCAGATGCAAGACAAAGGGAACTTGCTGTGGACAATGAGTCTTTTGCCTGTTGATGGGCTTATTGCTTTGACTGACAAAGACATGGTGGATGTTGTAATAGCTGTCTATTGTGGGTGTTGTGAGGACAGAATCCAGGCATACAAGGGGTGAATATCTGTCAATCAGTGTCCTGGTGGGCTCCTCACAGTTGGATTACCTGGAAAAGTCCAGCTTCTATTTAAGCCTATTATCTACAGGAATGGTGTGTATTTGCCTGACAAGTGACTCAGTCTTACCTGGAGGAATGTTGGAGTTGACCTATACTTCTCACATTTACAGTCAAAGTCTTTCCCTTGCTCAGTTTGACCTCTCTGCCACCTCTCAGGCTTGAATTTGATATCAGAGCCAATAAAATGTGTTACCAATTAGGTATGGTGTCCATCCAAACCATACTGACATTGGGGACCTCCGAAGCAGGGCTTTACAATCTTCATTTCTGATCTTTGGAGAGGGGGCATTATAATTTGTAACAAGTTAACTTTTCAGCCATGTTCACAGGATCATAGTATCAGCACTGCAAGAGATCACATGGGCCATCCAGTTCACACCCCCGCCATGCTGGAATACATGATTAAAGCACCCTCGATGGTGAGCTACTCAGTCTCTGTTTAGAAACCTCCAAATGAGACTCCAACAGACTCTGAGGCAGTATATCCTACTGCCAAACTGCAGCAGGGAGTTCTTCCTAATGTTTAGGTGAGGTCTCTTTTCCTGAAGTTTGAATTGGACTTGCTTGTGTTTGTTTAGTCTCTTTGTGCTGGCCATGTGCTCTCCCTGAGCACATGGTCTGACTAACGAGGGGGAGGAGCCAGCTAGGGGGAGGAGCTTTATTAAGAGCATCCAGCAGCCCTCTAGCTCATTTCCAGAGCAGAGCAGAGCAGAGCAGAGCAGAGCAGAGCAGAGCAGAGCAGAGGGTCTGTGAAGACATCCTTAATCAGGTGTGTTTACAGGCTTGAGGGCCTGTGCTTGCTTGTCTGTTTGTTGCTTCTGTTAGTTTGACCTTGCTTGTCTTTGTTTGGCCTTGCTTGTGTTTGTTTAGTCTCTTTGTGCTGGCCATGTGCTCTCCCTGAGCACATGGTCTGACTAACGAGGGGGAGGAGCCAGCTAGGGGGGAGGAGCTTTATTAGGAGTATCCAGCTTAAAGTACACACTTAAAGTACTCTATTTCAATCTTCCAACTTTAACTCTTGGCATTCGGTAGAGCAGATGTAGCTTGTACACCCAGTTATTCTTTCTAGAATTATGTACTGTACTGCTCTCTCTAGTTTCAAGAATGGAAGGTGAGGGAGCTACTGCAGTCACCTGTAACACTTGTGGCATGTTCCTTTTCTTGCCACAAGATGTTCTCGGGTACACCTGCACCAAGTGCAAACTGGTCACCCTCTTGGAAGAGAAGGTGTGCCAGCTGGAGGCACGAGTTTCTGATCTTCATCTTATTAGGGAAGGGGAGGCGTTTTTGGATAGGGCAGAGAGGACCTACCGGAAGACCGAATGCACGGAGGAGCTGCCAGATCAGCAAGTTAGCACACTGTGCCAGGAAACGGAGGCTTGGGTGAATGTCACATGGAGGAGTAGAAGGACCAGGAAGGCAACAGAGACTCTTCACCTGCACAATTGCTTCAAAGTTCTTGGCCTTACGAACAATGAGGAGTGCCATGCGGAGGGAACAGAATGTCAACAAGAAGAAATCCAACTTCAGCAACAGGAACTAGGTCAATGCTCCCAGCCTCAACAGAATGCCCAGGCAGTCCTAGTAGAACATGCTCGTCGAGGAGACCAGGACAAGCCGCAGAGGAGGCGAGTTCTGGTTGTTGGGGACTCTTTGCTCACAGGAACCGAAACGGCAATTTGCAAACCGAACAAGCTCAATCGAGAGGTCTGCTGTCTTCCTGGGGCCAGGATCAACCACGTAACGGAGAGGCTAACCAGGCTGGTCAAACCCACTGACCATAAGCCCCTCATTTTGGTTCATGTTGGAACCAATGACACTGCGAGGAGCAGCTTTTACCACATCGCAAAGGACTATGAGCTTATGGGGACGAAGCTTAAGGACCTTGGTGCGCAGGTGGTCATTTCGTCTCTCCTCCCTGTTCAAGGATATGATGCGCATCGGGAAAGGACAATAGCAGAGGTCAACAAGTGGCTTTGCACGTGGTTCCACCGGCAACGGTTTGGGTTTTTGGAACATGGCCTGAATTTCCATCAACGTGGGCTTCTGGTGAGGGATGGGCTGCACCTCACAAAACTTGGCAGGAATGTTTTTGCAAACAGTCTCGCAAGGAGGATTAAGAGGTTTTTAAACTAAGTTCCGCTGGGGAGGGAGACAGTATTATTCAGTGCAGGGACTTGTCGAGTGCAGGGAGAAAAGGCCCAATTGATACTGCACAAGTAGTACAAGCGGCCAATGGTGGGAGGAGTAGAAACAATAGTACAGGACTTGCAGGAAGGGCCCAGGGACTTAAGTGTCTCTACACTAATGCACGGAGTATGGGAAACAAGCAGGATGAACTTGAACTCCTAGTACAACAAAATAAATACGATTTGATAGGCATCACTGAGACCTGGTGGGATAAGTATCATGATTGGAATATAGGAATAGAGGGGTATAGCCTATTTTATAAAAATAGACCAAACAAGAAAGGAGGAGGAGTAGCCATGTATGTCAAGGATGTTTTCACCTGTGAAGAGATTCTTGACTTAAACCTAGTAAGCCAAGTCGAGAGCATTTGGGTTAGAATTAAGGGAGCGAGAAACAATAGGGATATTGTGGTGGGAGTTTACTACAGACCTCCAACCCAGACTGAGGACTTTGATGATGCCTTCCTCAACCAAATGACTGCACATTCAAGGAGGAGAGATACAGTAATAATGGGAGATTTCAATTACTCAGATATATGCTGGCAGTCAAACTCTGCCAAGACAGCAAGGTCCAGCAAGTTTCTTGCTTGTCTTGCAGACAACTTCATGGTCCAGAAGGTGGAAGAGGCCACAAGGGGATCAAATATTCTAGATCTGATCCTGACCAACAGGGATGACCTTGTTAATGAGGTAGAAGTGGTTGGATCTTTAGGGGGGAGTGACCATGCCCTATTGGAATTTGGCATTCAGTGGGAAGGAGAAGATAAGGGTAGCCAGACACTCATCTTAGATTTTAAAAAAGCGGACTTCTGTAAACTTAGGGAGCTGCTGGCTGGAATTCCGTGGTCAAGAATAGTGAAAGGGAAAGGAGTTCAGGAGGCATGGGAGTTCCTTAAAAGGGAGATACTGAAGGCACAGTCTAAAACTGTGCCAATAAGGAGGAAAAATGGAAGGCATCTGAAGGAACCAGAATGGTTGACTAAAGAACTCTCAGCTGAGCTCAGTGTTAAAAGAAACACGTATAGGAAATGGAAGAAGGGGGAAACCACCAAAGAAGATTTTAAGCAAGTGGCCAGGAGATGTAGGGAGGAGGTCAGAAAGGCTAAAGCACAGAATGAACTTAGGCTGGCGAGAGACATTAAAAACAATAAAAAGGGCTTTTTTAAATACGTCTGCAACAAAAGGAAAAAGAAGGAGATGATAGGGTCGCTGCGCAGAGAGGATGGAGAATTACTCACAGGGTGAAGGGAAAAGGCAGAACTACTTGACACCTTCTTTGTCTCAGTTTTTTCCCAGAAGGCTACAAGCACTCAACCTGGCGGTTGGGGAGCAGGTGAGGAAACAGGGGAAATGAGGCACGTAATAGGTAGACAGGTGGAACAGGAATACCTAGCCACACTGGATGAATTCAAGTCTCCAGGGCCAGATGAATTGCATCCTAGGATATTAAAAGAGCTGGCAGAGGTCATTTCAGAACCGCTTGCTATAATCTTTGAGAAATCTTGGAGGACAGGAGAAGTTCCAGCAGACTGGAAGAGAGCAAATGTTGTCCCCATCTTCAAGAAGGGAAAAAAAAGAGGACCCAAATAATTATTGCCCAGTCAGCCTGACATCAGTACCCGGAAAGATCCTGGAGCAGATCGTTAAGCAGTCAGTTTCTAATCACTTAGAAAGCAAGGCGACAATCACGAGAAGTCAACATGGATTTCTCAAAAATAAGTCATGCCAGACTAATCTTATCTCTTTTTATGATAGAGTTACTAGCTTGATAGATGAAGGGAATGCTGTGGATGTAGCATACCTCGATTTCAGTAAGGCCTTTGACAAAGTTCCCCATCACATTCTTGCGAAGAAACTAGTAAAATGAGGGCTGGACAGGGCTACTGTCAGTTGGATTTGTAATTGGTTGACCGACCGAACCCAAAGAGTGATCACGAATGGCTGCTTCTCATCCTGGAGAGAAGTGACTAGCGGGGTGCCACAGGGTTCTGTCCTGGGCCCAGTGCTGTTCAATATTTTTATCAATGACTTGGATGAAGGAATAGAGGGCATGCTCATCAAATTTGCAGATGACACCAAATTGGGAGGGGTTGCTAATACGCCAGAGGACAGGATCAAAATTCAAAAGGACCTGGATAGATTGGAGATCTGGGCCAAGGCTAACAAAATGAAATTCAACAGAGAGAAGTGTAAGGTCCTACACTTAGGTAGAAAAAATGGAATACAGAAATATAGGATGGGGGACAAGTGGCTGGATAGCAGTACGTGTGAAAAGGATCTAGGAGTCTTCATAGACCACAAGCTGAACAGGAGTCAGCAGTGTGATGCGGCAGCCAAGAAAGCCAATGCAATTCTTGGCTGCATCAATAGGAGTATCGTGTCTACATCGAGAGAGGTACTGGTACCACTCTACTCTGCTTTGGTTAGACCTCATCTTGAATATTGTGTCCAGTTCTGGGCACCCCAATTCAAGAAGGACATGGTCAAGCTGGAGCAAGTCCAGAGGAGGGCGACCAAAATGGTGAGAGGCCTGGAAGACATGCCCTATGAGGATAGACTTAGAGAGCTGGGGATGTTTAGTCTGCAGAAGAGAAGGTTAAGAGGGGACATGATAGCTATGTTTAAATATTTGAAGGGATGCCATGTAGAGGAAGGAGAGGGCTTGTTTTCTGCTGCTCCAGAGACCAGGACAAGGAGCAATGGATTCAAGCTGCGGGAAAGGAGATTCCACCTGAACCTCAGGAAGAACTTCCTGACAGTCAGGGCTGTCCGGCAGTGGAATCTGCTGCCTTGGAGTGTAGTGGAGTCTCCTTCCTTGGAGGTTTTTAAGCAGAGGCTAGATGGCCATCTGTCGGGAATGCTTTGAGGGTGTTCCTGCATAGCAGGGGGTTGGACTGGATGGCCCGTGTGGTCTTTTCCAACTCTACATTTCTATGATTCTATGATTCTATGAATCCATTGGTCCATGTCCTAGTCTCCGGAGCAGTGGAAAATAAGCTTGTCCCATCCTCCACATGACATCTTTTCAAATATTTAGACATAGCTATCATGTCACCCCTTTACCCATTTCTTCTCTGGGCTAAACATCCCCAGCTCCCTAAGCTGGAGCACCTCATATACACTGAAATTATCTTCAAATTATCTTTATATACACTGAAATTATCTTCAAAGCTAGTGAGACAAGTCGGACTTCCCAATCTTGCCAGAGTTTCACTTCTAAAAAATATTAGGCTGTTGAATTCTTCCATTACTACTATATCTCTGCTTTTTCAATGTTAGGTCATTTTATCTCAGATGTCATCATCCCAGTCTTCAGCCTGGCTTGGGAGTCTATTATAGATATCTGCAATGAAATTACTATTGTTTCTCTCAACTTTAATTTTTACCCAGATGCACTTGACCTGGTTTCCATGCTTCAAATAATGCGTTTCCTCACAGGTGTACACAACTTTGATATTAAGACTCCTCTTCCTCCTTTTCTATTTGGTCTATTTCTCTGGAATAGGATATAGCCCTCTATTCGTACATAACAATATGTGTATGGTATACAGGCTAGCTCTGATTTTAGAGAATGAGATTAGAGGGTTCAAAAGCTTTATTCAGAAATGTAGAAGCAAAACCAGCACACCTTGGCAATTCCCAAGACTAAAGAACTATTGGGTTTACAGTACTTTATAAACCATTGCATTTCAAAGTCAGCACTGCCATCTCATTTGCTGATAATTCAAAGCAGCACTTTTCCTGGGCTCACCATCCCCTTCTCCCATGTTCTCACTCAACCTGCCAACGGCGTGACTTTGCAGCAGTAGCAGTTTGTTCTTATCACAGACCTTTACCCAAACATTCCCAGGTTTCCAGGTTCCCAACCATGACCTCACCTCATCCTCCTCCCTCCTACACAGAAAAGCACATAAGCACTAATGTATGGCTCTAAACATGGCAGGAAGAGGGCAGCTAACCTGACATTCTGCACCCAAGACTGTTTCCCTCTCCCCTGTCTATCCTGGCTTACTTGGGTGTGTATCATGAAACTTGAGAACCAAGTGGGGGAAGGCTATAACAAGTTGGACATCCATCCATTCTTGTACACAAGAGGGCAAGTGATTCCAATTAACCAAATATTGCAGTCGGCCCTTCTGCTGTCATGAATGCAAAATTTCAGAAATTTCAGAATGTTGGTCCTGTCCCACCATGAATGTTGAAGGAGAAGCTGGCCATGCAGGGCGCCATTTGTCTGGCACTGCCACCAGTTTGAAGAGGCCAAAATGAAAAACACGGTGAATTTATCTGTGAGATTTGGGCAACTCTAATTCAGCAGTCACATCATTCAGTAAGCTTATAATGTGAAATGGTCCAATGTATTTAGGACCCAATTTCCTAGAAGGCTCGGGGCATATAAAAAACTTCTTGGGTAAATATACCATGTCCCTTGGATTAAAGTTCCAATCCTGAGCTCTTTTCTGACTGGCATACTTTTTGTAGGTATCCTTAGCATAGTACAACACCAAGATTATGGCCAGCCAAGCAGATTTAACTTTTTGGGTTCAATCAGCTACCAGGCCTGGGTCATTCTGGATAACCTCTAGGGATGGTAAATGTTTCAATGCCTGCCCGTACACAATTTCAAAGGGGGCATGCCAGGTGCTTTGATGAAAGCACTGTTGTATACCATTTCTACAAAGGGGAGAACAGCCTTCCGATCGTCCAGTTGAATCTTAATATAACACTATAGATGTTCTTCCAGAATTTGATTGATTCTCTCAATCTGTTCACCCATTTCTGAATGATGGCCATGCTCATGGCTTGCTGTACCCCCAACAGTCTCAAAAATACCTTCCAGAACTGGGACATGAATTCACTTCCACAATGGAAGCACTATTTTGCTGAGCAACTCTCACGTACTGGATAATCTCCATTCTATAAAATTCACTCTGAGGCAGGCAGTAGTTTATTTGTAAAGATAAGAGCAACACAGCACACTTCAATTAAAGTTGCTCAGACTAAAGTATACATGCAACTCAGCCTTCCTGACAACATGTCACCACCAGTATCAGAAGTGGCATGCCTCTCTATATTAGTTGCTGGAGAGCACAAAATGAAAATGCAGCAGTTCTCTTTTTTCTTCTAGTGAGCTTCCCATAGACAACTGGTTGGCTACGGTGGAAACAGAATATTGGACCAGAAAGTTCTTAGTGTAATCTAGCATTGGTGTTGTATTCGTACATCAGTCCACATGACAAACCATTACAAAAAAAATCTATGTCAAGAATATAGAAAAGTATACCTTACACAGAAGTAAAGCTTTGTAAAGGATGCAGATTTCTTCCTGGCCTAGGAAATGACTACCAGAAATGGATTTTCCTCATCTTTCTAGAGAGTCCCAAACATCCTGACTAAAAAGAAAAGAAAATCCATAAACAGCCAAAAAGCAAAGGAAAAAAGTCACACCTATAATTAGAGTGCTTGTTAATGCAAAATCTCTATATCAATTGCGCCTTTCTACAGTCTCTTTGGTTTTCTCTTAACAGTGCTTAAAGATTTCTCCTAGTCAAAAATCGCTTCTGAGGAGATTAATTAAGCTATCATTATGGAACCAAAAATGAATTTTACATTTTACAGATACTAGAGGCTTATATTAATATGCAATAAGGGCCTTTATTACTGTTATAGTGCTATTATTTCACCTTTAATATCCTATGGAATTCTGAGGTTTGTAGTTTGCTGAGACCCAAGACTTCTCTGGCTGAGAATTCTAAATGCCCCTCCCTAAACTGAAAACCCCAGGATTCCACAGGATGTTGAAAATGGAGTAATAGTAGTAAAACAGTGTAGTGCAGAAAGGCCCTAAGTCTTCTGCCTATATTATGCACAACAAGTTCATTTAGAGGACTGCCTTGTAGGATAGCAGATTCCACTTCATTGGAAAGTACGGTGGTTGGATGGCCACCTCTCTGAAATGCTTTGCTTTGAATTCCTTCCCTGGCAGAGGTTGGACTAGATGACCTGTGAGATACTTTTCAGCTCTATAATCCTGTGATTCAGGTCTGAACCAGCAATGTCCCAAAGCACTAAAATATTGAGATAAAGAATAACCCTAGAGTATATCCACAGTATAGCTCTCTGTAAGCTGTTTTCCTTGATATGGTTTTACTCTGCACAGACAGAATAAGGTAGGTTTTTGTTTGGTGAGTCCAGGTTGATCATTTGGCTAAGGTGTTTGGAGGCTTGATTGTGTGTTTCAGGCAGTGTGCTTTCACTAAGCGTATGATTTAAAGCAGAGGTAGGCAATGTGCTGCATGTAGCTCTTTCAACCCCTAAATAAGGCCTTGGAGCACCCCCAAGCTCCCACTGTTACCAGATCGTACACCTCCACTCCATGATATGGTTTCTTAATTGGCAAATATTAATTGGGATAAAGTACAAATTTATATCCTGATATGGTGGGGAAGCCTGCTGGCAAAGAGGAACTGGCTGCACATGTCCATTGCAAAACTAGGCTAGACTGGGACCTTAAAGGCATGGATAGGTCATGGTCAGGGAAGCTTAACTGACAATGGACTTACAAAGGTCAGAAACTTGACCTATAGAAGCAATAGCACCCAAAACTGCTTTCACAGAATGACTGATTTTCTTCGACCCTCTTCCTCTGTCCATCAAAACTCTCATTTTGTCCCATCTGTCCCCCATTAAGGAGCTATCACAATTCCCATTAGTTCTTTGTCACCTAATGCTAAGGCCATTAGCTCATTCCGGGCCCCATTGTCTACTCTGCCAGAGAGCTAATAACACCTTCCCCCTCAGGGTGGAGAAAGAGTTTTTAAACCCCAACTCCAAGCCAGATAGCTTGTAATACTCTGGATATAGGTTGTCACTCTGCTGCTCTGATTCTCAGTTTGGTGCTACCCTCAGTCTCTCAGTCTGGGCCACATCACTTTGACTGGATAGTTAAATATCACCCACTATGCCCTAATTTCTCACTATCCAATTTTTCCTCCCTTTCCTTCAGTGAGCCTTGTGTGATTGTGAGACTGCTTGGATCTTGTGAGCATGTGATTGTTAATTTCCCTAATAAAACAAATATTCTTTGAATCTCCGGCTGGTCTCCTTGCATTAGTACTGGTATACAAAGGTGTAAAATATCCTGCAAGATTACTACCCTCTTTGAGCTATTATTCCCCAATGCTTCATGGAGGCACTGGCATCACACATGGACCTCTGAGTCACTCATATTTGGTGTAAACCACTCCTCCCAAGAAAGTAAAATTGGGGGTGATATCAGGTGATTGTTTGCCCAAACATTTTCCCAAAGCTGACAAAACTACTTGAAAATGTGGTGGTTTGCTTCTCCTACCCCCTGAGTCCCCGAAATCTCCTCTTCACAAACAAACAAAAGTCAGCCAAAAATTAGCCAAAATATCAGCAGGAAGTGATGTTGTAACCCTTCAAGTATGCTGAAAGGCACTGGGGAGGGGGGTTGAATGGTCCTGCTCAGTTATCTAAAGGTCAGGGTGTCTACAGAGAGGAAGTATGCCACTGACTTAGTTTGGGGCAGAGCTAGCAGCACCAACTCCTGGAGACTGGTGAATAAGAGGGGGAAAACAGATGTTTCGCATGGACATTTCATGAAAATGGGAGGCAGAAACTCAGAAGAATGTGACTTACAGAAGCAGAACTATAAGGAACCATGAAGTGAATTTGGAGTTACACAAACTATTCCACATTCTCTCCTTAATCAAAGATAATAAACCACAGGAACAGGGACAGGAAAGAAAATATGATTTTATAGGTATAATAGAGATTTTGTTGTGGCCAGAAAAGAGACGAAGACCAGGTTTCCAGGGAAAAATCAAAAAGCCTTTTATTTTTCCAATCACTTGCGCAAGGATGACAGCTATCCCAGAACTGTCGTGTCGATTAATTAAGGTAGCATCACTATATACCTTTGGTCTTCCATGTCAGCAATCAATCATTCATTTAGCCAGCCCATCACAGAAGAAAAAAGATTTTTGGTTAACTTTCCATTACATCATTAACTTAGCACACACGTGTACAGAAGAGAACAAAGAGTTAGTTAGAAAATGATACAAATTATAGCTCATGGCCAACTGATCCTCCCGACATATTCTTTCAGCCATTCTTAGATAAAAGTACAAAGTGAGCCTTTTTGGAGAGCAAGCTTTCAAGGTTACATCTGCTGTTTCACTCAGAAACTCAATTCAATTCGCTTATTTTCCTATTCAAGTAGCAATTCCCTGGATTTAACCCCTTCAATTTGGTAGGGTGACTCCTATGATTGGAATATAACAATTGAATGATATAATCTAGTCAAAAAAAGGGTGAGGGGAGTAGCATTAAATGTCAAAGACAAATTCACTTCTATAGAAACCCACACAAGAACATGTGGGTAAAAATAAATGGAGGAGGAAATAAATCAAATGAAAACAACACTGTGGTAAGAATTTACTACAGGCCACCTGTGACACAGATTTTCTTCAAGGCTGGTCTTGCAGTTCATAACCTGATGAACATGTCATTATTGATTGCTCTCCAGAGCACATTTAAAATCCCTCCTTGGATCTGGAGTCTTAGGTCTTCAGGTGATCTCACTGTGGACTTTTTTTTCGTTGAATAATAAAAAGAGTAATAAAAACATCAAAGTAAAAATAGCACAGTAACAACACATAAAACAAAATAATACAAAGGAAAACAGGCTATAAAAATAAACTACATAACATATTAACAAAAAAAAAAGAAAACTACAAATATCAAACTAAACTATAAGACAATTACAAAACTACATATAGGTAAAAATTGCTTCCTGCTTCTGTTGCAAACAGTGAATAGTGACCAAATAGTAACAACTAATCATTAGATCATGAAACTAAAGGTATATGCTTGTTGCCTATTACTTATTTTCATAATAAATCTAACTATATGAGTTAATAGTAAATAAATCTAAGTACATTGTTAATAATAATTCTAACTTAATTATTAAAGATTGTGTTTAAAAATCAGTGATTAATTAACAATTAATCATTAGTAACTTATTTTACACTATATTAAAAATTAGTAGCTCTTAAAATAATTTTCTATATAGTGTTTTTTTATAAAAACAAAGAAAGTAAAACTATTTTCCAACTACTGTTGTGATAGTAAAAATAACAGATCCAAAACTAACAATTTAAAGGGATAAAAAAGAGCTATCTTTATTGTCAACAAATATCCTCTATCCCTTCATAACCTTTACTTCTAATAACTCATGATTGTTACCCCAAAATGTGAGTGACTCAGGGGCCCACCTGTGATGCCAGTACCTCCACGTGACAGAGGGGAATTAATTAGATCAAAATTAGGAGGCCTGTGGGAGAGGGCGTCCATGTTTATGGAATCATGCAGGGAAGAACCAGCCAGAGATTCAAAAGTAAGCTAAAAATAGGTTTTCTTGAGAAATCCACACACGCATGCAAAAGATTCAAGCACTCACACAAGGACTAACCAAAGGTAAAGGGAGGAAAAGTTGTGGATAGAGGACTTTTAGAGCATGGGTGATAACTACCACTCTGGAGAGAAGTGAAGAAAGGCAGTGATGTGGCCTAGGTAGGCACCTATGGGCAGTTCTCATTCAGGAATCAAATGGACAGTGTGGTGTTCATTAATTTGAGAGAATGTGAGGGACTGTTCATAACTGAGGGTTTTTATACCCAAAATCTCCCCTGCAGGTATGAATGTGGATTGCTCTCCCAGTCGAGCAGACAATGAGAACTGCAATACAAACAATGAGTTCTAGATGGAGTTAATAGTTTTAGTGTTTAGGTGACAAAGGGGTAATGGCTGTTGTAATAGTTTTGTATTGTGCAGAGATTGCGAAGACAAAGCAGGGAGACCTCCATGTGTGAGAGATCAGGGTTAGAACAATCACAGTTTGGTGGGAACTTCCCTTTTCTGTTCTGAGATGTCCAGCTTTTACCATAAGCCTATTGTCTCTAGAGGTCCCTGGTAATCTGCTTGACAATGACTTCAATTTCATGTAAGAGGGGTGTGTGGCTGACCTTCCTTGCCATCTCACATTTACAGTCAGTAATTTTTCTCTTTCCAGCTTGATCTTCCAGTTGCCTCAGGTTCCATTTTATATCAATGCCAATTAATGTGGTACCAGTTATATAATATTGCCAATTAAACCATATCATCCTGGCAAGGGGGATGTCATAACATGGTCACAAACCATTTTCATCATCAGGCACTTTCTTCCTCTTTTAGTTCTTTCTTTATTTCATTTTCCTGAAAAACAGAATCATGTATAAGTAATCATAAACTATTTACATAAACTGTAAATCATAAACCATTTTCATCATCGGATGATTTCTTCCTTTTTACTTCTTTTAATTTTTCTTTTTCCCCAAAACAGAGTCTTTTCCCCAAAAACATTTTTTCCAAATTGTTACTTTTGGATCTGTTCTTTTTAATAATCCTAAAAGGCTTTTTATCAAGGCAACCATGCATAATCTTTCATCCTTGTACATAAAAATTAATGCTAATCCATCTGAAAAAAAAAACTTTTCCTGGGAAATCTGTGCACCAGTAAGTTCATCAATGAATTGTTCTCTCTCTCTTTTTTTTAATAAAGAAAACTTCTTGTAAGTTTACAGGCCGCTTGTCATAAATTCTCCAAAATGATATCAAGTCACCACAGTTTTGAGCATTCAGTTTCACAGATGCTTGTTGGGTTGTGGCATCCCTTACATTTTTCATCTTTCCAAAATCAGCTGTATTAGGTCTCTCCATTGCTTTCTGTGTATTTATCTCATTTTGAAGCATGATTTCCAAGTCAGAGGTCTTCTCTTGTAGCAATTGTGTTGCATGTTCTTTTTGTTGAGGTTGCCAACATGGCATTTCAACCATTTGTTGTGATTTAAAATCCTCACTTTCATCAAGTCTATTGTTTAGCTCTTGTGAAAATTGTGGCAGTTGTTCTGTAAGCACGTCAACCTTTTTCTCAGTGAGTGAGTTAACTTGTCGAAATTCATCCAAGCAATGCAAAAAATATTTAGGTATGTCTTCAGACCTTTCTAGGTCCTTTCTAATTTGAATGCCACAATCCCCAATTAAAGCCATGATGGTCTCCATTCGATATGTCCTGTATTTCTTTAAAAAATAAGACTGTGTTCTCAAAACATTAGATAACAGAAGATGTCATTGTAAACATTCCCATAAATGTTGAAATTAGAATAGCATTATGCAGAAATCCAACTGGGGACATAACTGTAGACAACATGATTGTCTTACTAGTAAAAACAAGATCTTGTTCCATTATTGACATTAATCAAGTACAAGTAGGATTCAAATCTGAAGCAGAAGTAAAAAGAACAGACAGTCCAAAATCAGAAGTAAGCTATCAGTTCTTTAGAAATCCAAAAGAGAAAAAATTCAAAATCCACATCCATATCTGAACATATAAAGAATAAAATAATTAAGTCCCAAAGCAACAATAACAACCAAAGCAGTGAGAAAAGAAAAGGGATTGAGTATTCAAACTTAAGTCATACATGGCTCCGATAGCAATCTATGGCTGATAGCAATCCAAAAAGAAGTACAGTCCCATTAAATGGTATACAAGAAGGCTTTAAATTCAAACTGTAGCAAAATTCAAACTGTAGCACACAAAGGGCTTCTTATCTTCTATGAGCAAAAACAGAATAAATCAGATTGCATAATTAAGAAAATATCCAGATTTGGGGAATGTAATGTCCATATGGGGAGGGAAGTCTTCATCCCCTGGCTCCACTGAAGCATGTGATTCTCCCAGGGCCTTGGGATCTGCTGTGGCTACTCCATTCCTGAGTGGACACATTGCCAGTCCTGATCCTGGCTCAATAGAGTCTTCGGACTGTCTGTGAGACAGGGAGTCTACTAGCTTAACATCAGGCACAACACTTCTGAGGACTGCCATCTAGCAGAACACATTAGATCACATCTGCCATTGATACAATCAACTGCTGGAATGTCACTAACCATGGGCTATTGTATGTGTTCACTTTGTGTTCTTAACTTTAATAACATATAGAATAACTTCTTTCTTAAATTCTAATTCTGAGTTCTGAGTTCCAAACCATTAACATTTTTCTAGTTGAACTATGTCAGACCCACACCTTAAATCACTCAGGCATCCAATATTCATTAACTCCTCTCAGACTCTCAGCTGACTCCTCCAACAATCTATTTCAAGCTCTCAGTCTCAACTGCCTTACTCCAACTGTCAGAAGTAAAAACCTTTTTAAAAAGAATATTCCTCCTTCAGAGACCCTTTCCTTTCCCTTACAGAGTTCAGATTGGTTGGATGCTGATATTCACTCCACCCACTTTTAGTCAAGAGCTCTTAGGCAACATTCTATCCAGTCATCTTCCTCTTTAAACTGAGTTAAAGATTACACTAGCAAACCAAGATGAGTTGATGGATCATGCAAATCTCAGCAATCTCCAAGAATCAAGCAGAGAAAGTTATGGGGGACTTCAATCTTCCTGATATATGCTGGAAAACTAGCTTTGCTAAACATAGGCTTTTCAACAAATTCCTAAAGCACTTTGCAGATATTTTCCTCTTTCTAGAGGTGGAGAATAGAAGAAGGGGATCAGCAGTCCTGGACTTGATCCTAACCAATTGGAAATAATTGGTTGTTGGAATCAAAGCAGTTGGTCATTCTGTGGTAGTGACCATGCAGTACAAGAAATTGTGAATGTGGGTAGGTCAAAGTCAAGTACAGGTATAGTCAAATACAGACCTTGGATTTCAAGAAAGCTGATTTTATCAAGCCCAAGGAAATACTTGGCAGAATCCTATAACTAGAAATCCAGAAGGAAAAAGACATGCAGCATGAATGGGTTTCATAAAGAAGAAACTGCCAAAAATGCAATCAGAAATAATTTAATGGAAAAAGAAAAATGGGAAAATCTGAAAAAGCTAATGTGGCTCAACAGTAAATTCAAGGATGAAGTGAAAAGAAAAAAGAGAGGGGGTGGGCCAAGATGTTGGCACGGCTGGTAACCGCTGGCTCAGGTCTACCTGCTGTGAACCTGCAGGGAAAACATCTCTGGGGACCCCTGGGTCCCCCAAAACAACTTCCCCTTAGAAGGTAGGGGGAGCAGAGCAGCTCACACCTCTGGGAACATCCTGGCGCTGGCGGAGAAGGAGTGGAGGAACCAGTATGGAAAGGACGGAGCCGAATGCTGCAGATTCGCAGCCAGTTATTTCAACTGACAAGCACCAGCAAGAACCTTTTTTAAAGAAGAAGGATACAGTTGAAACAACGAGCAAAGATGTCAAACTGATTGGAAACCTGATTGTATTGTTGGAGTAGCCTGTCATGGTGGAGACTTGTGGTTTTGAATAAAAAGAAAGGACTTGGATGGACTTGGTGAGTGGAGAAGTGACTTTTCCTTCCCTTGGAAGTGCCCGGTTGAGTTCCCCCCCTTCATCTCAGAGTGAGAGCATTTAAGGAATTTTAAAGTAACACCTCTGAACTGATTTTTTAAAAAAGAATTTAGGCTGTCAGGACTTACTTATTTTTCTTAAATTGTTATTTTTATTGAAGGAGAAGTGGGGAAGCAGAAAGGGATTAAAGACAGAGGTTTAAAAACTGGAAGGGGGAAAAATGGTGAGGATGGAATCTGTTTTGGGAGAATAGAAATAATTTTTACTGTTTTGACCTTGAAAAATATCTGCATGTTCTTTTCTTATCTGAAACAAAACTGAAGCTATTTTATGAAATAAAATCTTACCATCAAAATGAGAAAAATCTAACTGAATTTCTTCAAAAGCTTAAGATTCCCAAAATATCGCCGGGAACACAGGAACAGTTAAATAAACCAATAACACTTACTGAAATAGAAGAGGCCATAAAAGATCAGAAAGTGGATAAGGCACCAAGACCAGATGGATTTCTTGCGCTATACTATAAAAGGTTTACAAAAGAATTGATCCACCCACTTCAAGCAACACTGAAAAAAATAGAGAAACATGGTAAACTGGAAACTTGGGGGGATTCTAATATTTTATTGATACCCAAAGAAGGCAAAGACAAAAGAGAAGTTAAAAATTACAGACTGATCTCCTTGCTGAATATAGATTATAAAATATTTGCATCAGTGTTGGCAAAATGTTTGAGGCATATATTGCAGGATAAGATTCAAGAAGGCCAAACAGGCTTTCTCCTGGGTAGATACATGAGAGATAACATTAGAACAATCATAGATGTGATTGAATTTTATGATAAAAACCCAGGGAAGAAAGCAGAACTTATTTTTTTGGTTGCTGAAAAAGCTTTTGATAATGTTTCCTGGGACTTTATGTTATGGGTTCTGAAAGAATACGATTAGGGAGAAGATTTTTGCAAATGGATGGAGATGATTTACCAAGACCAGTCAGTGAGGTTAATCATAAATGGAGATACTGTGGCAAGTTTTATAAATAGGGGGTTCGACAGGGGTGCCCTCTATCACCACTATTATTTATAGCTGTTTTGGGTGTTTTGCTGATAACAATAAATGAAGATCCACAGATAAGAGGTTTGAAAATAAGGAAAAAAGAATTGAAATTAAAAGTGTTGGCAGATGACGTTATAGTCCTGGAGGACCCAGAAGGATCAATTCAGGTGTTGATGGAAACTTTGCTAAAAGCAGGTTATAAGATAAATAGAGAAAAGACAATGATGGTGACTCTCAATATGACTAAAAAAGAGCAGGTAGAATTGGAGAGAAGATCCGGATATCAATTGACCAAGAAAACAAAATATCTGGAAATTATTATGACAAAAAAGAATCAATAATTATTTGAAAATAATTATTCAAGAACATGGAAAGAAATTAAATGTGATATGGAAAAATGGAAAAGTTTAAATTTATTCTTCTTGGGTAGGATAAATCTTTTAAAATGTCTTTACTACCAAAGCATATGTTTCTCTTTCTAAACTTACCAATAATAGGGAAAGAGAAGCTATTTGAGGAATGGGAAAAGGTCTTACAAAAATTTATTCGGCAAGGGAAAAAAACAAGAATCAGATTTAAAATACTGCAAGATGCAAAAGAGAGAGGAGGACTTGATTTACCATCATTAAAAATCTACTATTACACATGTTGTTTAGATTGGATCAAAGACTGGATTCAATTAGAAAATACAGCTATCAAAAAATTAGAAGAAATAAACAACAGATTTGGATGGCATAGATATTTATATTATGATAGATCAGCAGTGAATAAAGAGTTTAAAAACCATTGTATCCGAAAGACATTGTTGTAAGTTTGATCACAAATAAAGCAAAAATTTTATACAAAACTACTAGTATGGACCTCACCACAAGAAGCTTATAAAATCCCCCCAACAAAACAAGGAAATTTACTAACATATCAAGAGTTATTGAAATGAGAGGTAGACAAACCTAGAATGTGTACAGAAGAAGAATTAAAGGCTAAAGGACATGAACTAAATTGGTTTCCATGGAGACAACTCAGAGAAAGATTTAGAACGGACCAAAAATTATTTGGATTTGAGAGAAAAGAGAATGAGTTAGACTTACTGATGAAAGGAAACCAAAAGAAAAGAATTTCCAAATTTTATAAATTATTGTTGAAAAGAGAGATGAAATCAGGAGTAGTTAAAGATACAATGGTTAGATGGGCACAGAATTTGGGACATTCAATTGAACTAGAAACTTGGGAAAGAGTGTGGAAAATAGATATAAAATTTACATTAAATCTAAACCTAAGAGAAAACTTCCATAAAATGTTTTACAGATGGTACATGACCCCAGAAAGATTACTAAAAATAACGAAAAATGGGAATTCAAATTGTTGGAAATGTGATGAAAAGATGGGATCTTTTTTTCATATGTGGTGTTATCCCACTGGAAAAACCATATCCTGGGGTCTACAATTTTGATATTAAAATATGATTCAATGTGCCTGAGAGGTCACCCGGATGAGCATGTAGGCAGGCACAGTCACACGACCGAAAACCAGGTCAGGCCAGTAAAATCCCTAGTCATGTAACCCCAGGAGACCTCAAGATGTGTAAACCCACAATAAACAAAGGGTCCTCAGCCCCAAGACGCCAACTTGAGGGGATTAATGTGTCTGCCCCAAGTTGAGCAAATATTCCATCAAGCGAGGACCATTTACATGAAGTCACACCACAAACTAACACAGCTGAAAATCCTGAGACTTTGGCAACACCTTGCAATCCCATCACACAAAGGAAATTACCATGGTGGAGCTTCGTTATCACTCCAACACCTATTGTTCTCCCTGGGAAAGGGTTAGTCCTCCAGGTACTTTTCCCCTACAAATAGTCCCAGTTTTTGAGCGGTTCTTTGGATCGCTCCCGGTCTTCCCAGCAAACCGTTGCTCCGTCTGTTGAGTAGTCCCCTCAGCCCTCCTCATGCAGAGTCTCATCTCTCTGCTGCCTTCCCGGACCATGGACTTCAGGACAAGGGGCAGTATTACCCCCAGCTACACCCCTTCAATACTTCCCTGTCCAATTTCCTCTCTTTTACTTCTTAATAGCTCTTGAGTGAGTGGGTGCGTGAGTGCACTGGTGCATAAGGCTTGTATTCAATAAAAACATGTGTTGGACATCTTTGTTTGGTTTTTGGCTTGGCCTGACCCCATAAAAACTGAGTAAAAAGACTCTGCTAGGTTACCCTGCCTCTCGCATTGCTATTGCTTGTGCTCTGGCTAATTTCCATTCCCCATCATGTGGAGCACATTGAGGTATCCCCCAAGGGGCCCCAGAAATCAGGGTAACAGTGGTGGACATGCAAGATAGCAAAAAAATTTTTTGGAAGGGGGTACATGATGAAATTCAAAGAATTTGTAAGCTGAATTTTGAAATGAAACTGGAGCTTTATCTGTTAAATATGCTAGGGCAACAAAGAGAAATAAGAAGTCATCAGAAGATATTATTATATTTAATAACTGTGGCAAGGTTGACATATGTGCAACACTGGAAAGAAAAGAAAGATATTGGTATGGAAGAATGGAAGTTAAAAGTTCTGGATACAATAGAGATGGAAAAATTAGCATTTTCTTTGAAGAATAAATCTATCCAGAACTTTGAGAAAGAATAGAAAGGAGTATTGGATTGGGTAAGGATATAAATGTATAAGAAATCAAAGAAGAAATAATGTAATTGTTCTTCTACATCAATAATGTAATAATGTAATTGTTCTTCTCTCTGTAAGATAAAAATTATTTTTGTATGGAATGAAAATAAGCAATCTCAACTGGAAGATTTAAGGATGGAAGGGTGGGGGGGTTATTTTCGAGATTAAACTTTTAATAAAAATTATTACGAAAAGAAAAGAAAAGAAAAGAAAAGAAAAAAGAGTATGTATAAAGAATGGAAGGAAGAATGACTCACCAAGGAAGAATACAGATGTGTGTGTAGCTCAAGCCTGCACAAGTAATGTTAGGAAAGATAAAGCTCAAAATTTGCTGAGGCTGTGTTAATCTAAGAGATGGGGGATGTTGGGATCCACCTGCAATGCCAGCGTCTCCTTAGAATTTGGGCGAATTATAGCACAAAGGATGCCTGCAAGTTTCTAGTATCTGTTCATGTCAACGGCAGATCTAGGAAGTTCTGCTAGATCACATATGCCAGAAGTATTGTGCCTAACAGGGAGGTTCACGAATGCAGCAGCCACACTGGGTCCCAAGGCTTCAGGAGAATTGTGCGCTTCAGTGGATCCAGGGAGTGAGAATTTCACACCCCCATATGGGCATTAACTTCTGTGCATCCAGACTACTTGTAAAGTTTATAAAACAAGAAAACAAGAAGCCCTTTGTTTGCAGCAGCCTGAATTTTCCTATAGCTTTAGAGCCTTCTTGTGTTGCACTTAAACTGACAGTATCTCTTTTTTGGATTGCTATTGGGACTATATATATAAATTAAGTTTAAGTACTGAATCCCTTTTCTCTTTCTCTTTTTTACATTTTATTGTTGCTTTGGGATTTAATTTTTCTAATTTTTATATGCTTGGATTTGGATATGGGTTTTGAATTTTTTTATTGAAATTTTAAAGAACTGATTTCCTTTCTTCTGATACTTGAATGTTTGTGTTGTTTGGTTATTAATCTGACTATTTGTGCCTCTGATTTGGATCACACTTATATTTGGTTTGTTACTGCGGTGAACTGGCCCTACCCCAGGGTCTACAATGTAATATTTATCAATATCAAAATCCTCTCCACATGTCTGAAAGGGTTCCCTGGAAGAGCTTGCAGGCAGGCACGGCCGAACAGCCGCAATTAGGAAATACCAGGTCTGGCCAGTAATCAATCTGTCACGTAGCTCCAGGAGCCCTTCAGACATGCACACATTAAATTAACAAAGAGTTCTCTTTTCCAAGAAGCCAGCTTGACAGGATTGGCAATACTGACAAACAGCCTGTCAAGTGAGAGCAGTTTACGTACTGCCGCAGCTTTTGACGAACCCCAGCAAACCTAATCAAGCTAAGCACTCTGACATTTCAGAGCTTTGTGCTCCAAATCATGTACATTTTGGAGCTTTGCCTTAGCTCCTCAACTCGTTGTTCTCCCCGGGAAAGGATTAGCCCCCAAGGTACATTTTCCCCTATAAAAACCCCTGTTTTCGAGTGGTTCCTCGGATTGCTTTGGGTTTCCTCTTGGCTCCACGTCGCTCCGTCCAGCAATCCCCTCAGCCCTCCACGTGCTGAGTTTCTTCTCTCACTCTGCTGCTGTCTCCGTCCTCCATCTTCAGGACCAGGTGCAGTATACCCAAAAAATACCTCTCCAAAATCCCCTATCAATTTTACTCTCTTTTATTTTGTTTTAGCTCTTGGGTGAGTGAGTGCGAAAGTGTGAACGTGTGCAGTGACTTATTTTTAATAAAAATAAAATAAAATCATTTCTTCAACCATTTGGTGTGGTCTTTGGTTTGGCTTGACCCTGTTAAAATTGGGCTCTAAGATCTCATTAGGTTACCCGCTTCTCGTAGTGCTACAGCTTGTGCTCTGGCTAATTCCATTCCCCATTATTTGGAGCACATTGAGATGTCCCCCCACGGGACCCCAGAAATCAGGGTAACAGAGTGGTGGAGTAACGTGGGCAATCCCTGTACCCCTAATTTGAGTGGAAGTTGCGACCCACTCAGATTAGACTGGTACAGATTTGGGGAATGGCCAAATCAAATTCCTAGTACAATAGGAACGCGAGTGAGTGGAATCGGTGTGACTGAGCTCTAGAACTATTCTATCAGGTTGGAAATCTGTCCCCCTTTCTCTCTCAGTTTGTGTGTGGCAGCTGCCCCTGCTTGGTCACTAGCCAAGTCAGATTGCAAGGGTTGTGCACAAGCTGTCCCGGGAATCACATCCCTAACTTGAGGACTATCGTGGGCTGGGATCCTAAGCGCTAGGACTGCTAGGCTAGGTTCAGCTCACACATTCACACACACAGTAGGCACACGTTTTAAAAGGGGAGATTCCCCCAAGGTGACATGGGTGCATCCCATCCAGCAGATCAAGGGTGCGTCCTGGGCTGCATTTAAAGACTAGGTGCGTCCTAGATCAGGGTTTTAGAAGGTTTCCTCATGGTAGAGGAAGGGTCCCCCTCACCCAAAAGACTATTTTAGGAACGGTTCAGCTAGGTTCCTCTCCCTTTCCCCCTGCTGCTTGGCCAGGCGGCACTGTAGGTTCCTTTAGAGTTCATTTTCCCCCTTCATTGTTAGGCAGAGTCCAGGTGGAGGTTTCCCCAGAATCTGGGTGATTCTCCCTGTCCCTGAACCGTGTCCTCATCCTTTTGCCCTAAGCTGTTGAGGTGGAAGGTCGGGCTTAGACAAGCAAAAGTGACATTTTGGGCTAACTGTAAGCAGGCTCTCAACCCTCTTTCCTAATTAAGTTCCATTGAGTTCATTTCCCAGTCTCCTCCATAGGGATCTCGGTGATCCTCCCCGTCACTACAGTCCCAGTCCTACTTGGAATTGAATTGGAATACACAGAAATAGGAAAGATGGAAGTTAAGAACCTCATGAAAGAAGTAGAAGTAAAGGGAAAAATTAGAGCAGTGGGTCATTAGCAAAGGGAGATGCCCTTGGAAGGAAACCAGCTTCCAGACAGCTGATCCCTTTACCACCTTAAGAGAGGCTTACCTCAAAGCCAGGAAGTCCAAAAATGCTTTTGGCCCATCCAAGGATGCCTTGGCCGCCTGGGCACTTTGGCTTACTGTGAAGGATGCCTCTAGTACCCTGGTTGTGGCCAGAGCCAAAATAGATGAATTAAATAAACAGCTTGCCCAGTTTCAAGCTGAGAACAAAGTCTTGCAGGTGGACAAGTTAACGTTTGTGTCTGTCGTGCAGGCCACGTCCCAAAAACTTAATGATTCCACCATCCAGGCACAGGCTTGGAAGGAAAGGGCCGATTCGTTAGAGGAGGAATTGGCCCAGTCCAAAGCTGCTGCCAAGTTCATGGCTGCGCAGGTTAAGAAGAAGCAGCAAGCTGTCAGTCATGTGGCTTGTCAACAAAGAATTGAGGACCTGGAGAAACAGCTCCAGACCCTCCAGACAGTGATTTTGACGGTCAACCCTGAATTTCTCCCTTCTTTTCCCCTTGCTGCCATCAGGGAGCCTGACGATGTCATGGTTGGGCACCCCCATAATCCTGACTGGGTTGATATTAACACTCCTGTTCCCCAAGTTGAGACCCAGTCCACGGCCAAGAAAAATGGGGAAGAAGTACAGGAGACACAAGAGATCAAGACCTGGATCCCCTGGCACACCACAGAGGCCAAGGCTATCGCAGACCAACTTGGCCCACTCAACAAAAAATACCAGGATCATTTGGCTTAGTGCCGTGATCCATTCACATCCCACTGCCAACGGCCAAGACTTAACTCAGCTGGCCTGGTTGTGCATGTTCCCCTCAGAACTCCCCACTCTAGAATCAGCTGTAGCTGCCCGAGGGTTAGTGCGACTTGAGGTCCACAATTGGATGAGGGAGGTCATCCGAATCCTGTGGCCAGGACAGAGCACAGGACTTTTATACGTGATAGAACAACAGGGTCCCAAGGAGAACCCTGAAACCTACGTGGCCAGAAAGCAGCTGCTGGCCATATTGGCAGGGAAGGTCCCCATCGCGTGGGGGGGGGGTGTTCAACTTCGACCTCATGGAATTCAAAACGCTCCTTTATGAAGGCTTGAACCATGAGACTAAAATGGCCCTGGGGCTTATAAACCCAGAGACCACACATTGGGAGGACTTCAACGACAACCTCTGGTGGGTTGCTGACCTGCTCCGTGAGGCTGGATCCCTGAAACCCCCACAAAGAACACATAGGAAGGAGGCTGGGAATTGGGAGCCTATACAGGAGGTAATTTATTCCAACTATGGCCCCCACTCCCAGCACGGAAAATCAGCCCCGACCTCAGTCCCCAAAGGGAACTGGAATTCTTGTCCCCCTCCAAGACAGGATTACAGAGGGAGACAGGAGCACTGGCAGGGTAGAGAGTCCTGAGGTCCCCCAGGCAAGGCAGGGAACTCCGCGCCTCAGCCCCAGCTCCCAAACCAGCCCTGAACCATAGTACTCCCAGGGAGATGTCTGGAGGCTATGACTCAGCCACCCAGACACACTCTGCAGAAAGAGTCAAGCTCTGGGGTGCCCTGAGAAGGCTTGGGCTGGACATGAGCCAGTTCGATAAGAGACTTACTGTTGAACTTATTGAAGCCTTAGAAAAACACCTCCAGGTGGGAAGTAGACAGCTGATAAATACCATGACCAATGGTCCCCCTCTGACTGGATACTATGCCATCTTGGAACTGCAAGAATAGGGGTGCCCTCGGTCCAAGAATCTCCCTAAGAACATCGTGGCTCGGCTGATGCCCAACAGATGGGGTAGATTCTGGGTGAAGGCAGGCATAGGGACTGATAGGGAAAAGACTCCTGCCACCCTTCTCATAGACTCTGGGGCAGCGCTAAATGTGCTTCACCCCAAGCTGGGAAGACACGGTGAACCGACCCAGAGACTATCCGTCTGACCGGATATGGCGGAGGGGGGACACCAAGACTCGACCTGGACAAATATCCCAATGACCATCAACACATTCCATTTTCGCATGTGGGCTTGTGAGAACCAGGGGGAGGACAAGGGCCTTTTGGGCATCGGATTCCTACAGGGGAATAAGCTCACCATGGATTATGTGAATGGACTTTTGTGGAAGCTAGATCAAGGCCCCCTTGAGATCTCTGCAGTACACCGCTGCACTGCGATCAAGGTTCCCGCCCTTGTACAATGCTTAACCAGTGACTTGTGGGTCCAAGATTTCTCCGAAGTGTGGATCAAAGATAAAATAGAGTGTGGCGAGGTAAAGGGTGCCTCTGTTTTAATTGAAGGCAAAGATCCACCACCCTAAAAGCAATATAAGTACACCGCAGAGGCAGAGGAAGATATAGAGAAGACAATTGAGGGGCTTGTTAAATGGGATGTAGTCACCCCAATGCAGTCCATCTGCAATGTGCCCCTATGGCCAGTTTTGAAGGTAGATGGCAAGACGTGGAGGATGGCGGTTGATTTTCGAGCCTTAAACTCCGTCAGTCCCCCGTTTGCCCCAGTTGTGGCCAAATACAATTAGATCCTGTCAGCCATTGCTGAAGGTGCCCGGTACTACAGCATGGTGGACCTGGCTAATGCCTTCCACTCGATACCATTGCATGAAGCGTGCTGGTATAAATTTGCCTTCACATTCAGAGGGCAACAGTATATTTTCAAATGCATGCCACAAGGTTTCCACTCCAGTCCTAGCATTTGTCATGCCCATGTGGTCAAGATGTGGAATAGGCTGCAGCCAGCCTCGCGATCCCATGTCTTGTCTTATGTGGATGACATTCTGGTTCACTCAGACTCAGAAGAGAAGACTAGGGACATCACTAGAGAGGTTCTGAGAATTTTAGCAGACACTGGGTTCAAGGCCAATAGAGAAAAGGCTCAGTTAGTCACCACTGAGTTTAAGTACCTAGGACTCTGCCTAGGAACTGAGGGTTGCACACCCGATGCCCAGAGGGTAGAGGTGATTGCCAAATTGCCAGTCCCTACTGATGTGCACTCCCTCCGTTCGCTTCTGGGTACATTCAATTTTTCAAGGGACTTCATCGAGTCATTTGCTGCTAAGGCCAGACCTTTGTTTGCTCTCTTGAAAAAGAATGCCCAGTGGGAATAGGGACCTGCACAGCAGCAAGCATTTGCCCAACTGAAGGATGACTTAATGAAAGCGCCTGCACTGGCGCACCCGAACATGGCAAAACCCTTCCTCATACAATTAGCAACCTCTGACAAGAATATAGGAGCAGTGCTATCACAACAGCTAAACGTCACACAGCATGTCATTGCATATGCCTCCCGCAAACTGGACCCCCACAAAGGAAAATTCACCCCCTGCAAGAAAATTTGCCTCACACTGGTCTGGGCTTTAACACACTGGGAATTTATGACAGGAGGCGCCCGTGTGATTGTCAAGACCCTCCTCCCACACCACTTAAATACATTCTGTCTGGGAAGGTCCAGAATGGCCAAGTTTCTAATGCTAGAATTGCCAAATGGACTGTTTCCCTGGTGTCACGTGGGGTGGATTTCCAAAGGCAGCCACAAAACCCACCAGCTCCATATGGTTTAATTGTCACCGGAGCCATGCACAAGTGCCCTTTGACACCCATACAAACTACGAATTGGCCAGTCGAGTGGGGAGCTTCACTTGAAGAAGCACAATTACAAGGGTTTACTTGTTGGTTCTGTGACAGATCCTCTATGCATGTAGATGGCAGCCCTCGAACCAGCTTTGGAGTGATCCGAGTCTCAGATTCCTTCTCCCTTCAAGGGAAAGCCAGACCCCACTCCAGCCAAGTGGCTGAAGTAGAAGCTCTATGTGCCATACTGGAGCACCAACCGCTTGACTGCCCCCTTGCCACTTACACTGATTCCGATTGGACGGCCATAGCTGCCAGCGTGTGGCTCCCAATTTGGCTCAAAAATGATCTAAAAACTGCAGATGGGAAACCCATATCCCATCTGGAAAAGTGGATCTGAATAGCTGACCAAATTGATGAAAGAACTGCTCCTACATGGGTTACTCATGTCAAAGGACATCAGAAGAAAAACACGACTACCTGTATGTGGAACAACAGAGCAGACACATTGGCTAGGGAAGCAGCCTTGCTGGATGATGGGGCCCCCATCGCCCCCATCAATGTCAACCCCAAGCAACTCCTCATTCCCCCAACTTTCGATCTAGGGACTTTGCAGAAGGGAGATCCTGAAATAGTGGAGCTGGCCAGGAAGGGAACAGATGATTCTGGCAAGTATAAAATAGAACAAATTGAGGGAGTGTTTTGGGCGGTAGGTGCCAGTGGTCAGAGTCACTGGATAGTGCCCAAAGACCTCTGTGGGGACGTGATCCAATTTGTGCATGAACAGGGACATCGTGGACGAGAGGTCATGTTAGACAGGGTCAAAGAAACCAGATGGTGGCCCCAGATCAAGCAGGATGTAGACCAGTGGGTCGACAACTGCTTGTCTTGCGCCATGGTGAACGCTGACCCCTCAGGTCCTAAAGCTCCCATTCAGCACCAAAGAATCGAGTGCCCCTGGTCATGCATTCAAATTGATTTTATAGGTCCCCTTCCCACAACACCTTTAGGGAACAAGTACTGTCTGACACTGATTGATCCCTTTAGCAAATGGATTGAGGCTTTCCCCTGCTGCAATAACACTGCAAGCACAGCTGCGTGGTTATTGTTTAATAATGTGTGGGCATGCTGTGGAGTGCCATGTGACCTTGATTCGGATTTGGGTGTACGTTTCACTGGGGAGGTGACCCAGGAGCTGTGTAAAGCATTGGGGATAAGGCAGCGGTTTCACATTGCGCACCATCCCCAAAGCTCTGGTCACATTGAAAGAATGAACTGATATCTGAAGGAAGCCCTTAGGAAGGTGGTTTACTCCTCTGGAAAAGACTGGGACATCAAGCTGCCCATAATTCTGATGGCCTTTAGAGGCACAGTGGCTTCACATGGCTTCATGCCACATATAGTAATGACAGGATGGAAAATGATGTTGCCTGAAGCATTCTGGATAGACACAAGCTTTCCCTTTGATTTAGAACCCGTTGTCTTAAACAACGAGTGGGTGAGGAATCTGATCCAGCACATTGGGCAGATTCACAGGCAAGCTGCTGCCCAACTGGGCAAAAATCTTCAAAAGATGGATAGGAGGTTAGGCTGGGTGCATCACCCCTCTCAGTGAGGGAAAGGGCAGCTTGTCCAATACAGAAACTTTTACAAAGACAAACATTCATTACCGGCCAAATGGGTAGGACCTGTGCCCATTGAAAAAAGAATCTGCCCAGCAGTCTATCAAGTGTGGATCCCCTGCAAGAAAGGAGACTGGCTTAAATTCTTCCATGTCTCCCAGTTGAAGGAATGGAAAGGGAAGCCTGTTGACTCTAAAGACATAAACATCCCCAAGCCTCCAGAGGAATGCTCAGAGAAAGCTAAGGTGGATGTTCAGACACCCCAAGTGTCCCTAAATTACCAGGACATACCAGAAATTGACTTATCCGAGACGTTTGCCTCCATTTACTCCCCCTTTGATTCTGGATGAATGACAGGCAGGAATCAGGGAAGAGCTGGCTGCTCAGGCTCTCTCTTCTTCTCTCCCCTGTCCCCTGCATGTACTATATATAATTTTGTAGGTTTAGAAATTGTAGATGGTAGAGGATAAATTTCTGTTCAACAGCATGGCGATCATGCATGTGAAGACTTCAGACGTGGTAGGAACCGTTTTACTTTTTCTCCCCTTCATGGTTTTCTCAGGACCCATTCCAGCCAAATCCCCTAGCAAATTTTACCCTTGGAACTCTACTATTTTAGAACCCCGCCATCTTCCAGGAGAGGGACTACTGTGTAAAATTGTTCCAGTAGCTGACAGCACCAATCCAAATCATATTTATTCGTTCATGCAAATATAGCAATGGTTCGTGGAGCATAAATTGGCCACTGCGTGTATGATTGCCAAATTTATATACCTGCAAAATAGAAATGAGGAGGTTTTCTGTCAGGAAGGATCAAAGGCAAATGTTCCTGACTAGCTAGTCCAATGCCAGTCTAGCACAGCTGCTGTGGCTTTTGAAAGTCTCCATTCTGACAACCCCAACCCAGCCTGTGATTTAGCTATTGTTGCTGTTGCAGCCTGGAATGTGGGAGACCTCTTTGTCCTCTCTGTCCTCCTCGGAACAGCTGAAGGGCACACTGCCCCCATTGAAATCACATTAATATCACCCTCGGGGAAGCATCAGACAGCCCAGGTTGCAGATTGGCAGAAGCAATTCTGGAGCTTGGAGTGAATCAGTTTAGGCAAACCGGGTTCACCGAGCTGGTCTGTGCTTCTAAATAGTTCTGCATGTAATTCGATCAACGACACGTTGTGGTTCCAGTCACGGGGACTACTCGTACTAAATCTAACATATGAAGAAGGCAAATATACCCTCCAATTTGGCCATAGACACTCGACTGCCCCCGTGTTCGATCCTTTAATTAAGGATGCAGACACACTGATCCAAGCAGAGTCCCCTATCGTGGGATCTCACGTTTTAAAGTCAAACGTCCGGGAGTTGATGTTATTGCAGCCAACACTCTCTCTCAAGGAAATCTGAATAGGACTTCACAAGTTAAATACTTCAGCACATTGGCTGGAGTGCGCTCCTTATTTAAGCTCCAACGAAGAAGGTTGGGCAGAATGGATTAAATTATTGTCCGGACCTATAAGTCCCTCTAGGACAAAAAGGACATGGATCGATTGGATTGTCCCCGTAGGGGCAGGTATATCTTTATTGGATGCAGCCAATGCTGAAGTTCTAGCTAATAAGCTGTCCTATATAACCACCGACATGGCCAATATGGGAGAGCCCATAAGGCAATCCACACAAGTCCTGTCTGACATTCAGCACTCTGTAACTTCATTACTGTTAAATTGGGAATTGGCCATGGAGAGAGGTGATGTAATTTAGGCAAAAGAAATGCATTTTGGCAATAAAAACTTATCCACCACCCTAACATGCATTCAAATGCACTCTACAAACATGATGACAGCTAGAGAATTAATTCAGCACACCCAAAATGGGCATATCCCAAAGGAAATTAGAGAAATGATTCAGCCTAAATTAAGGAAAGAGGAGGTACAGCTTGAAGCATGGTGGACCCTTGCAAATTCCACATATATTCCCTGATGGAATCAATTGCAATTGTTCATGGTAACTGTCACTGCAAGGATGATACTCTCCATCCATTCTGTTATTCCACTTGGAGTTCAAACTGTTACTGATGACATCTTGTACTCTAAAGATCGTAATCATCGGGCAACAGTATTTAGACCTAAATGGCGAACAGTGAATGTAGAAGGGTGTAGACACCGTGAGAATTTAGGTTTCATATGCTCAGATGCGAACTTGATGTCCCATCATCCCATCCCTTAAGGGCTCAGAAGGCAGCTGTGCCTATGAAATTACCCACAATCCAAATTCAGCCATTGTGTATACTGGATATTTTCTTTCCATTGTGTATACATTCCATTGTGTATACTGGAAAAGGTTGTGTATGTATAAGAACTGCGTGTCATGTAATCTCTATAAATGGACATACTCTACAACCCATGATCCCCACCTTAAATCACTGCTTCTGCAATGTCATTACCATAAGTGGCTGCGATATAGATTATGCCATACCCATCTGGACCAGGCAAGAAATGGCTGCAGTCCCCTCGCTGTACAGTTCTGTTTCCCCTGTCTTCTTTGGGCTTAATTTACGTATATTGCACCAGTTACTGACTCATCCAGATTTAAAAGAACAGTTCATGAATATAAAGGCTACAGGCAGCAAAGCAGCTCTTTTGTTCTCTCACAATGGCGACACCATTGCTAACATTTCTAAAGAAATTATAAATGCTGGTCATCACTCCTGGTGGGAGTCACTTCTGGGTTGATCCCCTAAGGAAACAAGGTTTTTCAACCTGATGCTACATCCCATTGTGGTGATATTGTCCATCTGACCCCCGAGTTTTCAGGCTCAGTCTAGCTCAAAGGTGAAGGCACACTCTGAGAGCCGCCTCCCAAACTATATGTCCCACATCTAAAGACCTCAGAGTGAGCCATGCCCACGATCGATACGGTGCCACTGTCTGGATTAAGCTTGAGGACACCCACCATCCACCATCCCCACAGTCTCCCTAAAACCACACGCCAACCCAAAAATCCTTTCCCCAAATTCCTCGGGCTCCCATGACAAGCCCTGTCATTCTCTGATTGGGCACCAATTTGCATAACTGCCACTAATCAACATGTCAAGACATTCCTCCAAAATAGGTCTGAAGCGACCGTGGGAACTGAAGCAAGAAGAAACCATGGCCGAAGAACGATCAGCAACCCGGGAGTGCTTGAACCAACTCACAGCCGTCAACACCTTTGACGCTGTCAACGTCAATATCAATGAACCCCAATGTCAAAGAAGGGGTGCCACGGTGCTTATTCAACCACCCACACCAGTTCCAGACTCCAGACATTTTACTCTTCACCCCAATGAACTTGTGTTATCTGCTGTAATTCTGGACGCCAAAGATGCTCTTTGGAGTCTGGTGGGGGTGACAAGGACATTTTTCTGATCGCACCCCAAAGACCTTTTGGATTAAGCTTGAATCCTGCCACAGATTGGTGACTCCGCTGACGCTTCCCTTCCATGAACTGCCTCATTGCAAGTGTTAGAACTGTTTATGTTAGAATTGTTTATTTGTATATTGATACTTCGATACTGCTTCTCCATCAGCGAGAAGACTCTTGCGTTGTTTATTTTTCCTATGTATATTATGTGGGTGTGAATGTGGTTAGACACTTGAGCACTGTAAACTTTAGGCCTTGCTTCCTGTTTCTAGCCCTTTCTTTTGAGACACTCCCCTTCTCCCTCTGGTGGTATACTGCAGCCAGTTCGGCTCTAAAAATTATTTTTGCTTTTAATTGGAAAATGTCTGTTATCATGCCCTCATCGTCCATTTTTGGGGCGGGGGATTGTTACTGCGGTGAACTGTCCCTGTCCCCGAGTCTACAATGTAATGTTTATTAATATCAAAATCATCTCCATGTGTCTGAAAGGTTCCCTCAGACGAGCACGCAGGCAGGCACGGCTGAACGGCTGCAATTAGGAAATACCAGGTCTGGCCAGTAATCAATCTGTCACGTAGCCCCAGGAGCCCTCCAGATATGCACACATTAAATTAACAAAGAATTCTCTGCCCTGAGAAGCCAGTTTGACAGGATTAGCAATCCTGACAAACAGCCTGTCAAGTGAAAGCAATTTACCTACTGCTGCGGCTTTTGACGAACCCTGGCAAACCTAATCAAACTAAGCACTCTGACATTTTGGAGCTTTGTGCTCCAAATCATGCACATTTTGGAACCTTGTCTTAGCTCCTCAACCCATTCTCCCCGGGAAAGGATTAGCTCCAAGGTACATTTTCCCCTATAAAAACCCCTGTTTTCAAGCGGTTCCTCGGATGGGACTTGTAAAGTTATTTTTCCAGTCTGTTTCCTTTGTAGCGCTGTGGTAATTTTAGCATCTCTGGGAAAGCTTACATGAGATCTCCTGTTATCTAATGTTTTGGGAACATAGTCTTATTGTTTAAGAATACTGGAAATACTGAATGGAACCCATCATGGCTGTGGATTGTGACATTCAAATTAAAAATAATCAAAGAAGGTCTGAGGATGTACCTGAATATTTTTGGAATTATTTGGCTGAATTTAGACAAGTTAAAGTATCTACTGAGAAAAGGTTTGAAGTATTTATAGAAACATTTTCAGGACATTTGGGCCAGATGAAGATGAGGATTCTAAAATACGACAGCTTGTTGAAATGACATTGGTGACTAGAAGAAAAAGAAGATGTAACACAAACTTCGCAAGAATTGACTTGAGATTTGGAAATCGCAACCTTACCTCCAACTATAAAGTGGAATGATAAAAACTTGGAATGTGAACAGATATTCTGGAGAATGTATGACAACTGGTCTATGAGCTCACTTTCTTTGGAATAAAAGGAGAATAACAACTTACTGATGGATTTACTGTTAGCCAGAATTCCCAGGACAAATGCTTTTTTCAGGACTTAGATGAGGCATTCCTAAAACAGGTGACCACACATTCAGAAAAAAGAGAGATAGTAGTAATGGAAGTGTTTAGCTATCCTGATGTTGGTTGGAAGACAAATTCTTCCAAGAATATCAGATCCAAAAAATTCCTCACTTGCTTTGCAGACAATTTCATTGTCCAGAAGGTGGAAGAGGCAACAAGCTATTTTGTTGATCCTAATCAACAGTGATGATCTGGTTAATGGGGTAAAAGTGGTGGGATCTGTAGGTGGGAGTGACTATGTTCTCCTGAAATTTGTTATACAGTGGAAAGGGGAAGTCAAGCTAGACAGACTTTAGGAAAGCTGATTTCAGTAAACTTAGGGACGTTTTAGGTATCATCCCATGATCAGGCATACTAAAAGAGAAAGGAGTTTATGATGGAGTTAATGCTGGAGGGGAGTTTCTTAAAAGTCAGATACTGAAGGCACAGTGTTAAACAATTCCAGTGAGGAGGAAAAATGGGAGGTGTCTAAAGAAACCATGATGGATGTCTAAAGAACTTTCAAATGAACTAAGATATAAAAGGGCCATGTACAAAAAATAGAAAAGGGGATCACCAAAGAGGATTTCAAACAAATAGCCAGCATGTGTAGGGAAGAGGCAGAAAAGCTAAAGTGCAGAATTAGCACAGGCTTGTTAGAGAGCTTAAATAAAAAGGGTTTTTTTGATTATGTCTGTAGCAAAAGGAAAAACAAGGAGATGGTAGGGCGGCTAGGAGGAGAAGATGGAGAAGTGGTAACAGAGGACAGAGAAATGGCAGAACTACTCAGTGCCTTTTTTGCCTTGGTCTTCCCCCAAAAGAAAAACAGTATTCCATGACAAAATGCAATGGAATGATAGCCCCAGATACGAAAAGTTTTTTCGTATCTGTTCTAAGGTATGCTCCTTGAGAGACCAATGAAGTTGGGAGAATTTGTTTTCAAAAACCATAATTTTAGATTTTCCAAAAGTAATTTTTAGATTGTTGGACATACAACAGTTTGTAAATTTCAGGAGAAGATGTTTCAATCCAGATCTGGAGTGAGAGAGGATAATGGCATCATCTGCATAAAGCAGGATGGGAACTTTTCTAGCACCAAGTTTGGGCAAGTGACCTTCAGGGTCAAAAAAAGCCTCCTTGAGGTCATTTATATACAAATTCTGTCAGAAAAGGTTGGAATAAACCCCAAGAAAAATACTTTATGATGTAAGTGTAAATGTCATGTTGCTTTAATTGCTTTAATTGTTAAGTGCACCTGTGGAAACGAATGTGACTTGAGCTAGTTTGTGCTGAGTCATGCTGATGAGCACCAGGTGCAGACAATGCAAGTGTTAACACCGTGTACTGGCCTGGACTTTGGTGAACCAAAGATATCATTTTGATATCACAATTCGGCCCTGCTTTGCCACCAGCCAAGTGTTTGTGAGGCCACTGTACAAGCGTGAAGCTAGGCATGGCTACTATTTGTTGCTCCCACCAAACCAAGCCAGAAATAGCCAGGACTGCTTTAGGGGACCTCCCGAAACCAGCCTCCTATTTGATTTGTCCAAAAGGGTCTCCAGTAAGGAGTGGACGCTGCCATTCCTGCCAGTAATTCCAGAGACCCCCAAACACCGACCGTTGAGCTCCGTACTTCCTCAGACCTCTTTACAGAGCAAGGAAGCATTTGCCTTCAATTGGTCCAAGGCATTGGCCTTAATTTACGAGGTGTTCGACAATGGTTGAATGGCCCCCGGTTTGCGGAGCGGAGATGGAGTGGCGACCCCTCCGAGCTCCCGGTCTTTGTATATAGTTTTGCCTGGTTTATAGTTCTGCTTGTGTTGGTATTGTTTAACTTGCTTTTCATTTTCCAGCTATTTCTTTCTTTTTCACCATTTTGGGTGGGAGACTGAGTAGAGTCTCCCGGTTCTGAGGTGGATCGGGCCTACAGAGTCACCCTGAGGAAGGATGCCTGCCATCTCTGGCTTTGAGGGATGGTCTTGTGCAGGGGCGTCCTGGGAAGTACGGGCGTAGTGACGAGGGTTTAACAACCCTCTCAGTAGAACCAAGTCTGACTCTGGAGTACTGATCTACAGCTCAGAATAGTTTCTGCCATGGAGAGACCTCTCTCCCCTTTCTCTTTGCGTGCTTGGACTGTTAGGGTGAGAGCAGTCTTGGCCGCTCCCTAGTGTGCAATTCAATTTGGCCACATAATCCAAAAGTGTATGTCCACTCTCCGATGCCCCATAAAGACTGGAGACCCACATAACTGGCAAGACGCTTGGCCCCGGTGCATTGTTTCTAATTTGCATATGTTAATTGAACATTTGCATACGTAGACCCATCCATTCTGGACAATCTCTGGTAGCATCAACGTCTGCTCTGGCAACGAGCAAGCGCAGCCCATGCTTGCATTGAATTGGTTTTGATTTCTGTCTTTTAACTGGTTTGGGGACCCTCGCTGCCAGGTGAAGGCCAGAGTATAACCTAGTTCAGCTAAGACCAGAGCCCAATCTAGTCATGCTGAGCCAATGAGTATCATTGCCATTGCAAATGGAGCTTCAACGCAGCCCTGGATTGTATTCCAGATTCACTCATATATCATTGGCGAAACACTGGATGAAGCAAGATTTGCAGACCCGAGCGACCCCAGAAGATACCCTTGCATGGAGGCCTCCTCTACCGAGGTGTGGTCAGACCGTCTTCCACCTTAACGTGACCAAGGTCTGGGACAGTCACCCCTGTCTCCTCCATGTCAGCACCTTTGCCTGGCATTTCTGTTAAAACCCAATGAGGTTCCCATCACCCCCGGATTCGCAATTCGAACCCAATTCCCAACAGGCTCCACACCACTAATTTACATTAAATATTTGCATTTGTTATAACCCATGCCAGTCTTCTCTCCTGCGAAGTAATAGGTCGGTGGCCAAGGCCATCCCCGGATCTGTCCGCCCCCCCCGAGGCATGTGGGGTGTGTGTGAATCCAGATGCACCACGGTTCCAGTCGAGGAGCCAAGCCTGTGACAATGTGTTCCCATTCCTGTTCCTGCAGTTGGGGACCCCAGCCTGCCATGCCCCAACAAACTTCACTGCCCGCATTCCTGTTTAAACTGTTCCTGTTCTCGTTTTACAACCCTGCTCCTGCGAAGAACTAGTGTGCCTGGGCTAGCTCGACCACGGACTTGGACATTTTTGCTGTTCCTGTTTTGCCTGGACTTTTGCTATAGTTCCAGCTTTGCTGGAGCTGTCATGCTCGCATTCTTCAGACCCAGAACTTTCCTGTTTCCAGGGGGAGGGGTGCAGAGACTTTGCCTATGCCTCATCTCCCCAGAATTATGGACTCCTGTTTTGTACTGCCTGCACTTGAACATTGAAATTGCCCGCGTTATTTGCAAACTTGCCTTTGGAATTTGCCCGCTTTTCTCCGCTTTGGATTATGCCTGCATCGTTCCCCAGTTGTCTATTTAATTGCCCATGAGTTTTGAAACTGCTCGCATTCACTCTTCATTGGATTGTGTTGGGAATTGGCTCCATTCCTCCTCTTGTTTCAGTATCATTGCTTCAAATATTGCCTGCATTTGTAGCCCAGCCATCAGTGTGTTGTAAATTGTATTGCCCGCATTTTCATTGCTCATTGCTCAAACCATCATTGCATTTTGCTGTTGCAATGGTTCATTATTGAAAACTGCCCGCATCCTCAACTTGCTCACTGTTTGTTAACCATTGCATTGTTGCCGTATGATTTACTGTTCAAACTGTTTACCTTTTGCATTCTTGTGTATGTAGTTAGGGTTAGGATGTTGTTAGTTAGGGACTGTGTTTGCTAGTTAGAAATGTTGCAAAACCCCTTGGTGTGATACTTCTCTGGAATCTGTAGACCTCTATTCGGCTCTAAATTCCTTTTGAAATGTTTGATTGGAAAATGACCACTTTGTGTCAAATTGTCCATTTTCAGGGGGGGATTTTTACCACTGTGTACTGGCCTGGACTTTGGTGAACCAAAGATATCATTTTGATATCACAATTCGGCCCTGCTCTGCCACCAGCCAAGTGTTTGTGAGCCACTGTACAAGCAAGAACCTAGGCATGGCTACTATTTGTTGCTCCCACCAAACCAAGCCAGAAATAGCCAGGACTGCTTTAGGGGACCTCCCGAAACAAACACCCTCATTACCAATGCGCAATAAACAAAGAGACCCTCTGCCCTGAGAGGGCACCCTGGCGAGCTAAGTGTTTAACTGCCAAGCTAGCCACATCTGCATACCAGCCATATTATTGTCAATTCGGAACATAATTCAATCATGTAAATTCTGACCTTTCGGAGGCATTGTCTCCAACCCAAAACTTATTGTTTTCGCCCAAGACCTGCCTAGCCTATGGTCGTTCTTTCACCTATAAAAATCCCCAGTTCTGAGAGCTCTTTGGAACTCTCACCGGATCGCTCTGGACTTCTACTCTGCCTTGCTGCTGCTCAGTTCAGCAGATTCCCCTCGGTCACCTCGCTGGGTTTCCTCTTCTACAATCGGCTTCCCCAGGACTGCAGGACAGGTGGCATATCACCCATTCCCCTTGAAACTCTATTTTCCTTTTCTAGTTAGGAGTGTGTTTGTGCTTTTCTTTAATAATTGTCTAATAAATCTTAATTGTTATTTGAATTGTTTGCCTCCTCATTGACCTGACGGTGTAGACATAGGGTAAAAGATCCCTGCTAAGTTACCCTGCCTCTTGTTAGTCAAGAGAGTGCTCCAGCTAATTTCCCCATCTTGTTTGTGTTAGGTTTTGGTTATTTGGGTGTCCCTCCCGGGACCCCCAAGTCACAGGGTAACACAAGGGTTGGCCAGGATTGGCTAGGTGTCTGTATAAAGGTAGCACAATCCCAGCCAACAACAACACACGTTGCCTGATGCATGTTGCTGGAGGCTCTGCTGGAAAGAGCAAGCTAGATATGCTGGATCGCCATCTGGACTTTGTAAAATATTGTATATATTATGTAACAAAGAATTAAGAGTCTCCACATTGGAAGATTACAAGCTGAGTGAGTGAGTGTTACTGGCTTAGTGCATTTGCTGCTAAAGGTGTTCTCTGCAGCTTGGCATGCTTTGACAGCTCTGCGGAGCTATCTCTCCTTATCTATAAAGAGTTTTTCTTGGCCAGCTTTTCTTTATTTTTCCTCTCGTTATTGGGACAATTGGTTATGGGCCCAGCCTTGCCCAGCCTTGCCAAGTTCTGGTCAGCTCTAGCAGTTCGGACCAGTTAAACCTATTGTTTTTGTGGCAGACAGCCTGGGAGACGGTCAGGGTCTCGGCTGGTAAAGCTCCGGTGGGAGATTTTTTCCTGCAGCAGAGAATAAGCAGCTGTTTTATTTTTGCCTAGCCAGCGTTTGTTTTTGTAACTTCACCCACAAGATCTTCCAAGCCATAAATTCAGGAAGAGCTGCAAGTTTTGTGTTTTTGCTTTTGGTTCTGAGGAAGCAGAATGGCTCAAAGCACGATGTCATCGGCACTTGGATTTGATAAGCTCAATGAGGGAAACTATCAGACCTGGAGTCTGATGATCCAGAGCTTGCTAGTGAGGGAAAATTTATGGGCTGTGGTGGAACACCCACCTAAAGATGCAGCTGAAAGAGCAGTGGATCAGTGTGCCAAAGCGACCATGATCCTGAGCTTGGAGCCAAGCCAGCTCATCCATGAGAGAAACAAGCCGACTGCAGCTGACATGTGGGATGGGCTGAGAAATGTTTATCAACATGATTCCTGCCTTTCCAGGATGTTGAGGACTAGGAAGCTCTACAACAGGAAACTGGAAGAAGGGGGAGATGTGAAAGCCCATCTAGACACCATGAAGTCTATATTCCTCGAGTTGGCTGATAGAGGTATGGACTTTGGTGAGGCTCAAAAATGTTACATCCTCCTAAGCAGTCTAAGTAAGGAGTGGGACTTCATCATTTACAGCCTGCAAAGTCTGAGTGAAAGAGACTTGACCCTTGAATTAGTTATTTCACGAGTTCTGGAGGAACGTGACAGGGGGCAATTTGAATCCCAGGATCAACTAAAGCGTGCTGCCGAGAGGAGAGCAGAGAACAGCCGGTACAAGCCTTCACGTGAGGGGGAGGAGACTGCAGAATGCATCGTGGCCCGGTGGTGCTTCAAGCGCCGCAAGCGAGAACACCTCCAGAGGGACTGTAAAGCCACGTTGCCCGGGGACAAGGACAACAAGAGGCCTGGAGTCCAGAGGAAGAAAGCCAGCACCTGTACTGTTGTTGCTGCAGCAAAAAAGACAGTCTGCCCTGACTGGCTGCTTGACAGTGGTGCTACCCATCATATGCTGAACAGAAGGAGCATGCTGAGGAATGCTAGAAAGGCTCCTGTGTGTCTGTTTGCATGGCTGAAAAGAGCACACTCGCAAGTGTCCTATTTGGGGTCTGCGTTTGTTCCCTGTCTGGTAAAGAATTTTGCAAATGTGTTATGTGCAGAGGATTTAGAACACTGTATTTTAAGTGTGTCATGCCTGACGAAGGAGAGGTATGAACTAGTGTTCAAAGGGGATAACTGCACGATTAGCCATGATGGGAGAGTCTGTGCTAGGGGTGTAAAACAGAACGGACTGTATTTGATGTTACCAACTGCTATAGGTTCCCAAACAGCTAATGCCATTGCCAGTGTCCCTCTACATGACAATTGTAGCCATTATCTTCTCCGGGTAATGGATCATGCTAATTATGGTGGGCTGAAGCAATTGGCAGGGGTGTGTCCAGACTTGAGAGTCAAGAAATGTGGCAAATTCCTTGACTGTTCAGTCTGCAAAAAGGCCAAGGTAAAATCCTTTCCGGTACCCCAGGAAAGCAAAATCGCTACCCAGAGGCCCTTTCAGGTAGTACATGGTGACCTAGCTGGACCATTTCCTGAGAGTGAGGGATGGTCCAAGTATATCTTTGTGTTGGTGGATAGACACACCAGCTGTGGGTACGTGTTCCCATTGAGAACAAAGGATGAGGCTTTTGAATATTTCAGAGATTGGGTTAATATGGTGGAAAGACAATTTCCCCATAAAGTCTCACGCCTCATCACAGATCATGACGGCGTGTTCTGCAATGCCAAATTTCAGAGTTGGCTTAAAAAGAGAGGTATAAGACATGACTCCACCAATCAGTATACACCAGCGGAGAATGGGCTGGCGGAGTGCAGAATTGGAGTGTTGCAACAGATGAAAAATCGCGTGATGCTTGATGCCAAATCGCTCCCGGACTGTGGGCGGCGGCTATTCTTGTGGCCAACCACATCATCAACAGGATGTGATGTGCCAGTATTAAGCAAACGCCTTATTTCATGTTATACGGAAGATCTCCTACTCTGAAATATCTAAGTGTTTGGTCAATATGCTAATGTCCTTGTTCCCAGTAACCAGAGACGCGAAGGACAGCCCAAGTGGAGGAGGTGAGGTTTGTGGGCTACCTTGGGAACAAGTATAAGTTTCACTTAGGACATGGTAAACTCCTGTTCTCAAGGAGTGCAAATTTTGAGACCAACAGTGGCTGGGAGGAGTTGCACTGCAACAAAGAAGTGTTCCTACAGCCACTGGGGCTAGAGCAGAGTGAAAGCCCCGGGAATGGAGGGGCGGGACCATCTGCCACCATTCCACATACAAATTAAACAATGAAGGTGTGAGGATATAGCCCTGTCTGACTCCTCAGGACATAGAGATTTCATTAGAAAGCTGTCCCTGTGCACCATATCTGACTTGCAGCTTGCTATCACTATATAGAGCTGTTATAAGATAAAGAAGTCTTTTATCAAACAGGATCTTATCTAATTTCTCCCACAGTTTGGTTCTGGGAATGGAGTCAAAAGGGGATTTCAAGTCCATAAAAGTGGCATACAGTTTACCGTGTGAAAATTTAAGACGTTTTTCTGCTAGGTGAAAAAGGATCAGGCAATGATCGGAGGTGAAATAGTTCTTTCTGAAGGCTGCTTGGGCCTCTGAAATAACATTGTTGGCCTCCAGGAAGTCAGTCAATGTTTTAGATAAGTATCGAGAATGGAGCTCACCCATTACTGAGAGTAGGCTAATGGGTCTGAAATTCTCTGGATCACTTAGCTTTCCTTTCTTGTAGATTGGAACCACTACGGCATGCTTCCAGCTGATAGGAATTTTGCAGATTGGTTTACAACAGTAAAAAGCGCAGCTAACAGAAGGGCCCACCAATCTTGATTGATTTTAATAAATTCAGCAGGAATAAAATCCATTCCAAGGTCTTTGCCCTCCTTAAGCTGGTGAATTAGTTTGCTAATTCACTAATTTGAATTAGTCACTTCCTCCTTAGAAACAAGATCCCAATAGGGGAGGGAGGAGGAATTGATGTTCTGAGTATTGACAAGGGGTAATTGAGTAGAATTTGCATCCGTAAAGATGGATCTGAAATGGTCTTCCCAGACCTGGGTTGGAATAAAGCAACAGGAGTTGAGAATT